>JASSUY010050435.1:0-45238 GCA_032466535.1 Forpus xanthops | reverse complement strand
GCTATTTTAATGCTAATTCTTGTTGAGTTTTTCAGAGCTTGAGCTTTAAACACAACTGTGTAAAGATCAGACCAAATTGGGACATGTACTTTGGATAGAGGTGAAATTGTGAATTGGCATTTAATCATGGAAAGTGATTTTGTAGCAGGTACTTTTAGATTTTTCAATTGGTGTGAGTCAGTGAGCTTTTATGGTAACAAAATTGCACAGTAGGCTTTAATTGTGCATAATTACTGCACTGCATGGTGCAGAGTACTATATTGTAGGCATTCAACAGCATTTTGTTGAATTTTTTTATTGAACTCTGTGAGGAAGTGTACCTGATGGTGTTTGATATATGCTTGTTTAATCTGCTTGTGCTTTTTTGTCTTAGGAAAAATTAAAACAATTATAATAGAATATTTCTTTCCTTTTTTCTCCCAGCTTCCAGATGACTAATTATGGTATATGGCCTGCCTATGGCCATCTGCTAAAATTAACAGGAGTCTTATTTCTGATTTCAGCTGCAAAAATATTACAAAAGGTCTTTAGGTTTAGGGGTGTAACTTTAAATAAGGTTCATGGGGTTTTATATTCATCTGTGCATTCTTAAGGCTGAACGATACTTGGTGGACTTTCATCTTGTCACTTCAGTAATCTATAGCTGTTTTCAAGTTGATTATTTTTCTTTCCCGAGTGTTTTATATCTGCTGGATTTGACCAGAGCATCCAGCTAGAACACTGTGATTCAGGATTAGGAAAACTTTATTTCCTCCTCTGTGAGTAAGTAGAGCATTTTTATCACTGTCGACCTAGTGATTTGTGAAATCCTGTTGTACTTTGTTTTTTCTCCTGCTAAGCTTTCAAGTTGTCGTGAGTGATCGGCGTTTTGCTATCTTTTCACCAATATTGGAACCCATGCCAGCACTGTGTTGCTCTTAGGAATTCAGTGTCAGAGCTTTCAGCCATCAAAAAAACTTTATGATGTTTCTGGGATGTGACATTTCTGTGGAAAACCGCCTTTGGGTTCAAGGCTTTAGTTTTTTGGGGGATGAAAAAAATGGAATCTGATATTATTGTAATTACCATAAGATTCTATAGTTCTATTTTCCTGCCAGGGATAAAAGTACTGTATAACACACAGTAGTCCTAGCAGATCTTTCTCCTATCTGTATTGATGAACTTACCATTGTTATAATGTAGATAACAAGTCTTACAATAGTCCTCTTTCTTTTTGACATCTTCCAGCATAGCAGCTTCTGTAGGTGGCCTCAAAGAACAAACCCCAGGAAGAATGAATTTTGATTGCATCACTGAAAAGCCTTTTTTTATTCTTCCTGCTTGTATAGTAAAAATGATGTAGCAGGAAAAAGCTTCAGTTTTTATCATCTATTCTGTTATTCCAAGACATTCTGAAGAATACTGTGACAGGTGGGGTTAAGCCAGGCAGGCATTTTTCCCCCTTTCCAGTCTATTTACCTACTCCTATACCTGGAGGTCTATATAATGCAAAAGGAACATGTGAAAATTTCTTTAACAGCCTTACATGAGAATGTGTGCATTCAAGAACAATGCAGGATCACAGGCGTCCCACTATTCTGAATTGCTGATTTTTACCAGGGAGGTGAACAGTGTCTCTAGCTCTTATTATTTCTGCTTCACTACTTACATCAACGGGATGTAACTCTACAAACCCAAAGTCCTATCTGACACCTGCTTTCCTACGGTGCTCTCAGCCAAAAGCGGGGAGAGAACAGACACCTCTGTGGGAGGGTGAGGGGTAACTGTAGATAGGAACTCTGAGAGGAAACATTTAAACACATTTTAAGACCCTTCTCTTCTTTACAGACATTAGCTGTTAAGTGGGGTCTGATCCTCAGTTAAATAATATTTACAATAATATTTTACAATATAGCAGGTTCAAACATTTATTTACTTCAAGAGCTACTGTACTTCCAGAGAAAATCAATTCTTTGATTATATGTCAGAGACCTGCACCAGCTTCGGTCTGGGTTTGGGGCTTTTTTTTTTTGTTTGTTTTGTTTAAAAAACGTTGGTTTTGTTGCATGCATTGCCTTCTCTTCCCTTTGCTTTAGTTTTTAAGGAGCAGGAGGAGGAGTGAGCAACAGTAAAAAGGAGGAAACTTACTGATTATCTCATTATCTCAAAGACAATTTGGATGTAGTCCCAGATTATACATCTGCCCCTCTAATGTACATCCAAAATAATATTAATACCAATTCAGACATCTGTGTGTTAGATGTGCTCAGCTGCTTGTGAGTGTGCTGCTGCTGCGTCTGCAGAGAACAGCCTGAGCTTCCTCATGTGCTTAGCAAGAAATGGCAAGAGGAAAGAGCAGCCTTCCTGTCTGGGCTCACCACTCGATTCAGAAAGGTCTATTTGGCGTTTCACCCTGCACTTTTCATCCTGCTTTCTCTAACACTCATAATATTCTCTAGCTCACATCAGGTTATGCTTCAGAATTACAAGAGCAATTAAAACAAAAATGTTTTTTCAACATATAGTTAACTGGTCAGATGCCAGAGGTCCTGACAGGATGGGTCAGGGTAGGTTTCCCATGCAGGGCTGAAGCCTGAAATGGAGAAAATTGCAATGTCCTGGCTGTACCAGTCTGTCAGATATAATTCCCTAACTTTTCTTAGCCAGTGTAGGCAAACTGATTAAACACATGCAGCCTTTCAACAAGAGCTGAGGCTTTTTTGCAGCCCAGGTGAAGTTACAGGCTGGGACAGGATAGTGAAAAGTTGACCATCTTTGTTTATTCACATAAATGTATTTATATTGCTTGTGTTTTGCTAATACTTCTAACTATGAACTAGTCCCAGAGTAGAAAGACCCATTTATATTTGACGTCTCTCATGAGATAGCTTCATTTACGACATAGAAGACCGACATTCAGTAGATATCTCCTCCCAGCCTATTTTTCCAAAGGCTTTATTTATAGGTTGCCAGGTAACCAGAAGTCTTTGACTTTTAAATAATACTTTATACAGGTACAAGAACTGAGATTTTTCCAGAGCTGAAATGGCAAGAACTATCTGAAATGAACAGTAGTCTTAGCAAATGCCTATGGAGCTGACCACTGATACGCATGCACACAAATGTGAAAGAAGCAATTTGTTAAACTCTTCAGCAGCTGTATGGATCCAATTTCGAGTACAGAGACTGCATGTTTTTCCTCGCTGGTTATTACATTGAATCTGCATATTCTTACTTAAGGTCATATTGCTGTTTAATAGGTAAATCTTATTATTCATCTTCTCAAGGAAAATCAGGTGCGCGTTACTACTCCCAGTCTGCTTTTGCTTCTCCATCGAGTTGGCTAGGGTTTCTGTAGTATGGAAGAGAGGGATAAAAAAGATAAGGGTAATTAAAATTGTCAGCATTTGCATGGCCAGCCAAATCTCTGCAGAGGACAGTGATAGCTCTTCCTTCCTCTTCTTCTACCTTGATCTTAGAAGAAGCAGCCCAATGCCTGGGATTGCACAGATTCACTCATGGAGGTGGAAGAAATGTTGAGTGCCTCAGAAAGTGTTTAGTAATGGGTCTGCCAGTTTTTCAGCCGTCTATAAGACTATGGTTCAGTTACTGTTTAGGTAGTTACTTTATTCTAAGTATCTAGTTCAATGTAAGCCAAACTTAAACACATGCTTATTACTGTCCTGTGCTAACTGGAGTCAGTCAGAGGATGCAGTTGGTTTCAGTTGTAATTTCATGTAACTAAAGCACCCCAGTCCTGACTATTTGTAGAGGCAGGAAAGCCCCAGCTAGACCTGGAGCCTGGGGAACAGGATCTTTATGGATCTCAAAAGCTGTTGATTCAGCCAAAGGTGGAATCAGCTTTCATGGCAGTTGAAAGAAAGTTGTGACAGCATGGAGCTGGCCCTAGGAGCAAGAAGCTCTGGCAGCAGGATTGCCTGCAGCCTCTTTGTATAGCTGGCTTTGTCGTGAATCCTGCATAAGAGCAGCTTTTGGTCTGCATCTTGCTACAGTGAGTCCAAGGGGGAGTTCTGCCCCAGAGTGATTGCCTCTAGTTCTTGCCTCTCTCTGATGTTTGGCAGCAGGTCAGGAGTCGTGATGCAGGCAGCTGCCCTGAGACCACAATCTTGTGTCATGCAGTTCCCTATTTACAGTGTGGAAACACATTTCAGTTCTTACTTGACAAACTTTGATTTTAAGCTCTCCATGCAATGATGTCTTTCTTTTCCCTTTAAAGTCAGGCTTTTGAAAGTTTCCTTTTTCACAGTATTTTTACTATGGAGATACTCCTGAGGTCATTGTGAAAAATATTACTCAAACATTCAAACCTATTTCATTCTATTTCCAGAGCTTCATCACAGCAGCAGTGTATTAGAACAACTTAATAAAGTGTTTATATCAATGTCTAAAGTTCACAGTAATCTGAGAGTGTGCAATGACATCTGTAGGATAAGTTACATAGCTCAGCATTGAACATGACCATAGGACAAAGTATATTGTTTGGAAATCTACTGTTGGACATGAAATCCAGCTTTACAATTTTTGCTTCAGGATTCACACTGACAACTTTTTTTTTTCATAGATGGGAGACACTTACATGCCATCCTTTGAGTTTTCCATTCCAATCTGTGTACTTCAAGATCAAAACTGGTGCAGAAAACACAGCCTTTGTACCATTAAAAACAGCCAGGCTTTTCCTAGCAGTGTGCTTATGTTAGCTATTCACTATTCAGATAAGGTAAAACTGATAACACGTTTATTATGTGTTTTGCTATATCTGTCCTTCTGATGAAGTGCTCTGAAATTACAGCATAAAGGCTGCAAATTTATTTCAGCAGAACTCAAAAGTCTAAATCCTTTATTACAGTAAATGCAAACAATTGGTCTTATGAGCAGCATAAAACAGAATAACAGAGCACAAATAAGAATACTTCCCCACAAAGTCACTGCAGTTCTTGGGTAGCAGGTTACATGCTTATACCTCAGTACATGTTTCTTTACATATGTCAAACTTAGAGTAGTTTAGTAACATAAAGTAGAAATTTGGCATCCACGGCCTGCATTTCTGTGTTAACATTCTCACCAAAACCCAGAAAAACCCCACAGATACGCTTCCCAAAGAACCAAAAATCCTACATCAAGGCTAATAAATCAGTTTGCTAAAATTGCAAATAGAAGTGATTAATGTCTTCCAGATACTGACTTCCTTCTGCTACTTCAGGAATCGTAAGGAGATGTGGGGGAGCAGAAAAGTTGATTTCAAGAGTTTTTTTTCATTAATAATTCAGTTGGGGTTGGACCCAAACCTGTTGAATTATTGCAGTTGATTGCCATAGGACTTTCCTGTCCAGTCCTTGACTATGCAGATAGAGAAAAGAGCTTAAAAATTAAATACAGCCTTGTGATGCAATAGAATATTCCAATGAAATCACAGCCAAATCCTTCACACCCTATTGAAGCATTAGGCTGCTTCCAGGTGAAGACAGCAAAATTGTTTGTAATGACTGAGATACGTCCAATGAAGTTTGCTGGTCGGTATCATGGAAGGAAGACTAAACCCAGTGAAAATTGTCAGCCTTGGATGTCTTGCACTCTGTAAAACTGAAAAGAAGATTTTTAAAAGGGCATCTCTGGCTTAAAATCATGAAATGTGGGGTAAAATAGCTAATATAATAACATATTCCAGAGGCTTAAAAAACTTGACATGGATAAGAAACTGTACACTTAGCCTGATGTCAGTCCTGGGAGAAATAATGGAAAAGTTAATAAGGGATTTAAATGATAGAGATTCAAAGACAGAAATATAATAAATGCTAATCAGCACAGTTTTTCTGGAAAATATAGCTTATGCAGCAAACCTGATTTTGAATGAGATTATAAATGCATTGATAATGGTGGTTATGTAGATTTTGATAGCATTTTCCTGATGAAAATTTTTGCATTCCACAGCTCTAGTGAAACATGCATTTAAGATGAGCTAATGGATAGATCTCAAAAATGAGATATCATTGGCAATTATTACAGAACTCTTAAAGTGCTCTAGGGAGGTTGGTTCGGGCAACCTGAAAATGTGGCAATGACAGCTGAGCAGCTAGACCTAATCAAGGGTTGAGCCAGGCATCCCCTTCAGGAATCACAAAAACTTTAATGTATTTCAAACGACATCTGAAACTACTGGATATTTTCATCAGTGATCCAGCTGCAAATACAGGAATTAAAGCTTGGGGCAGTATTCAGGGTGAGGGTAGGGTATCCCAGTTTGTTGTAGAGGTTATTTGATAATCTGAGCTCATACAAACAATGCAAAAAAATAAGCCATAAAGGTCACAGGTGCAGAAGAGAGAATTTCCTGGAAAACAGCAATTTTAAAGATGTTTTAGGAGATCGTGTGAAATTCAATGCAAGTTGACAATGTGATACTGTAGCAGAAAGGAGGAGGAGGGAGAAGAAAAAGCACAAGCTGAGGAACAGCTGATAGCACTAAGAAGTTGTCTCCTAGGTGTACCATCCTGGTGAGACTAAATGCAGTAATGCTATGAAATTTAGCATTCATGTTATGCTCAGATCCCACATTTTTTAATATACCATCACTCTTGTCTTATATATATGTATATATATACATACACACACACACACACAGAGATATCATTCCCTAGTGCATGGACCAATCCTTATAAAGCTGCTGAGTTCATCTGGTTCATGACATAGGGCTCCATCTCTTGTAACAGTCTTTCAGAGCAGGAGAGGCTGCGTGCAGTGTTGGATAGTTTTTTGCTGATCACACCACGGAACTTGTCTGGTCACTGCTGATGTAAAAGATGTAAAAAACTGGTTTCCATATAGAAAACAAACAAATATGACTACAGGGCCAGAGGCAGTACCTTTATTTAAAGAAGAAATAATCAGAAAGACCACACATAGGTGAACTGGAATAGACTGTAAGTACCTTTTCATGGGCTGTTTAACCTAAATTAGAATCACAAGACCTAGTGTCTGGAGAAAAATATCAAACAAGTACAAATGAGAAACTGTACTGACATTTTTAAGGAACTGCAGAAAGAAATGTTGGTGTCTTCATTTCTTGAGGTCTTCAGGTTAAGAAGGGTATAGATAATTTAGCCAAACAGATGCTAATGTACTCACTGCAGAGGCACTGGCTGATTGCCATGGGATGCGACTAGCCTGTTGACTTCTGATTTAAATGTAATGAACCTAAGAATGAAAAAGCAGAGCTTTCATTGAAGACAGTTACATTTTGCCTGGAGAAGTACTGCAATATAATTCCAGGTTTTTGAAAATTTAACAAAGTCCTTGGTTCTGAATACAAATCCTGCCTTACAGTGTTGCTGTTTGCACACATCAGAGAATTCTTGAGCTATTTAATCCTCATTAGTGAAGCATTATTAATCCACAACATTGAAGGACAGGAGGTATAATTTAGAGAAACCCTTATGGAAAGGATCTCATAGGAGATAAAAAGGAATTACAGTGTTTCCGTAGATTAGTAACATAAATCATGGCATTCTAGTGCAGGTTTGTGTGTTTTTTAATGTTGCAGATTTAAAATTCTGTGCAAGAGTTTGGTTTCCCTATGGGTGCCATAGGATTAAGGGGTAATTTTAATTTTTCACCTGTGTTATATCTAACTTTGGTCTATAGGATTCCTATCTTTTGTGTTCCATAAGGCTTTATGGAATTATCATGTATTTTCTTACACTCACTAGAAGTTTAACCTGTTGAAAGCAATTACTAAACAATTTGTAACATAGCAGACATAGGTCTCAAAAAGCTTATGACTGAAAAAAAAAAAAAATGACTTGTTGGAGCTCCCGTATTTGTAGAAATCCATAATAACTTTTTTTTTTTTTCCAAAAATTAAACTACTTAAAATAATTTACTAGATTAGAATATTTGAAAATTATCTGTTTTTTTATAATCTCTCTAACAAGATAAACGCCGTCAATTTATTCAATTGCACCTCTTTGCTGTGGAGGAGGTACAACTTTTCTCAGACAGAGGCCTTGTAAAGACTGTAATGACTTCAGCAGTGTGAACTGGTATTGACTGGAGTTGTCCCTCTTGGTCAGCTCGCTGCTGTATTAGACAGCACAAGTTTGCACTTGCTGAGCCAGATTCACCATGAAAATAATACAGCCATGTAAGTAGGGCACTGCAGAGGCAGGACCTTTTTTCCCCCCACTTATCTCTGCATTTAAAAACAGAGCTGACCCTCTGTCCTCCCCATAACACATCCCAGGAGAAAGCGGGGAGTGCTTTATGGCCACCTGCTCAGGGAGAGAGAGAAATCTCTCTGCTCTCAGGAGTTGTTTCCTATGGTTTCTGGCAGGCACTGAGGAGAGGACCATTTCTCAGGGCCCATCCCAGGTGCCCTGGGAAGGGTGCTCCTCCCCTCAGTTTGAGAAGCTGGAGCTGTCATTTTTCACAGCTTAGAAGTAAGAGACACGATGCCTTGGAAACAGCAGTCTTTATGAGCAATGTTGCAATCAGAGTGGAAATGAAACAATGGTGCTTTACGCAGCACAGTCACAGAAAGGGTACAGGTTTGATACCATATTCCAAAATGTTTCAGTGTGGAAGGCATATTATCTCAGTCAATAACAGCAAAGTGAGCAAATAAAAGAGCTTGTATTTTCAGTTTACAAAAGAAAATGGCTGTTTTGACCAAATTTAGTGCTTCCTCAGCTCCTTCTCACTGGATTAATTGCATAGTGGTGGTAAAGACATAAAACACTTATTTTTAATACTGACATTTAGTTTTACTGCAGCACTGCATAACTTCTAGAGCGGCAAACTCCAGTCTGGAGCTTCCTACAGCTCCTGCAGTTATACTTGACCTCAGTGTTGGTAACAGAAGACTGCCATTCAGGACCAAACCAGGAGAGAGATCTCAGCATCTAAGAGTCTCTTACTGCAAGTCTGTTGACCTGTTGTCTGGTCTAAATGAAAGATAACAATTATTCTTTGGCATCCATTAAGCCTCAAGCCTGTCTCTTTTGATTTGCTCACTTGTTATTTCTTTTCCTTTTCTAAACTGTCTGTACATATACCTCACCTAAGAGAATGTTCATGAAATTGCACTACCCTACCCACTCCAGGTTTTCTGTGTGAAAAACCAGTCTTTGGCTCTGCCTTTCTAAGCATAGTCTTGGTATCGTTACTCTACCAAATATTTCTTTTGGAGTTGGCTGAAAATTGGCGTGCAGATTCTTTTAAGTCCCGAGCAACTTCCAGAATTGTACTATAGCTGCTGAGTCCCTGAGTCAATCATTCATTTGGAGCCTTCTATATAAGTCTCACACGGGTTTTGCAGATGCATTTTTAAATCTAATTTACATGTAGACGAAACTCAAGAATGATAAAAACTTGCAACCACCAACACACACAATATTTCCTAGGAGACCTTCCAGACTTAGCATCCTTTTAAGATATTGATTGATGTTTTGCAGTTCATTTCTTCCTAGCCATCCTTTTGTTCCTGTAGCTAGTGCACCAGTCTGAGTTTAAACTTTGTATTTTTACAAATTCCAGTTCCTTCTTTCCAAGTAGTATCTGGAGGTAATATCTGGAGAGATCTTTCTAGGACAGCTTCTCCAAATAATATGTATTCCTTATCAAATGTTTAGGAGCAAACCAGGCAAAGACAATCCTCAAAGACTTAGTTTCTTTGGCCTAAAGCCAAGTCTTCTCCCTATTTAAATGGATGTCCTGTAAAGCTATTGACTCTTGAGCAGCCCGTATTGCTAGCTCTTTTCTTTGTGCTATGATTCTTCCTGGTAGCTCTTAAGTCAAAGAAAAGTTATGACCAGAAGCTACAGTAAAAAAGAAAAGTCACCCAACAACTAGGCAATCAAATAACATTCACAAAACATGTGGGATATCCCAGCTGATACATATACAAAGATTGGATTTGTCTCACTTCCCTTTACTTGCTGTCTCTACACCATAGATATGACAGCTGTTATTTGTGCTAGGAACCCTTTTTCTCAAGAGAGAAGTAAGTATTCCTGGGGCTGCAGGCTTATTTTACATGTCTTCTTTAGAATGGTATCAATTAGGTCTTGGTTCCACTGAGGAAGATCTTCACAGACATGAGCCAATACTGGGGTGACAGATATCAGAGTGGCGCATTGTGGCAGCAGGTTAGCATTTACAAGTTGGTTAAAGCACACATTTTCTTAGTAGGAATAGTATGCCATGGAAAAAAAATAGAAACTATTGTCAAGAGGGGAGGGAATGAGGGGAAGAGAAATAGAGATTCAGAGAGCAAAGAGAAAAAAATGATAACTAAAATATTTTCACATGTACTTTATATAATTCATGCTTCAAAAATAAAATAACAGCTGTTGGCTTGTTCCAGACAAAGGAGTTTCTGTATTTTTTCAAAACAGAAGAGCTCTACTTACCCACTATGGGAAGTCATAACAATTTATTGATTATATGTATGTACTGGTAGGTAGTCCTGTTTGTACTTTAACAACCACTTGGACAGAATATGGTACCACATAAACACAGGTGAAAACACTATTGAAAAAACAGTTTGGGATTCCATTTCTTATTTACTTCCATGTTCATTTTCAGGATTTGAATGTGTAAGACAGTGACCAGAATTTCCTATGTTTAATTGAAGAATTTCATAAATAAAGGAAGTTGCACAGATAAAGTAAGCCTAACTGCATACCCAAAGCAAATGAGGACCTCTCCCCACCCAGTGCACACCCCCCACCCCCATACTGGCACTTCAGCAAAAAAAAGCATTAAAAGCAACACAAACATTTAACTCTGAGGTAAAGTGTGTGCTCTAAATCTAGATTAGCTCACTTTCACATTTGTTTGGTTTAAATTTTCTTTGCTTGACTTACATTTACCAGTATAGCGCTAAATTGCCAAGTACTCTCATTGCACTGTTAGTATTTGCCCCTGCATTTCAAAGACATCTAAAATGAAGAGAAAATGCAGTTCTCTCATGAGTTTATACAGAGCTGGTGGGCAAGTAGGCCATTGCCACAGAATTAATTCATGGCCCAGTATAATCAGAGGGAAGGAGACATGTGGAACTGCTGGGGATTAGCAGGGAGCAGTTTCACTGTGCTCACAGAGCCCAGACAGCAGACAGTGAGCTTTGATGTACCTTAACTGCTTGTCACTCCCCAGGCAGTGTTTCTTACCAGGGCTGCTCCAGATCTCCACGCCATCTCCACAGGCTGTGATTCAAGGCTCTCCAACACAGATTGTCCTCCAAAGTTTTCTCAGTTTTCCTTGGCCGTTGTGTGCTGGGGTGAAGGAACAGCCTAGCATGCAGCAGCCCGGAGCACCTGCCATAAGGAGCCCTGGTGATATGCACCATCATGAAGACAGCAGGGATGAGAAAATATTGAGTCAGTAATTGGAGTCTGGTGGTTCAGCTGGACAGTGACTAAAGGTTCTGTGGTTTATAGATCCTGAGAATGAGAACTGAAGCCCTATCTTTTGTCCAAGTTTCAGCTCAGACAGATTTTACATGTTTTACATAGAAACCCAAATATGGCATCCTGTATATGCACAAATTACAATGTAATGTTAATTGTCCTGTTCTTCTTTGGAAGTATCTGTACCATTGCAACAATAGGTGAAGAACTCTGCCTTTATTTACAAGCTATTTAAGATTGAATTTGTGAAGTTACTGCAAGGGAAGGCACTACATAATGTTGAAATACAAGTTCCTGAAAGTGAGAAGTTGGATATTTTGAGTCTTGGCATCATGTACACATTATAAATTCAAAAAACCAAGGTGACAGAAGCACCCTTGCTGTGGTGACATGCTGCTAGGACTCCTTAGAAGCAGGTCAAAAAGCTGCCATTAGCTTGCTTCAGGCTAAACCCCATCAGCTGAGTTCTGAAGAGAGGCAAAATGATTCTGTAATAGCTCAGCTGGGCACGAGTGCAAGTCTTGAAGGTGATGAGATGCCAAGCACAAGAAAGAAGCAACAAACAAGGAATTTTTTTTTTTGCTTCTCCTTCCAATAATACAAATTGATATTGCTTTAAAGAGATTTTTCAGAAGACCAAGAATGAACCTCAACATCTTTTTGAAGATTCACAGTTGGTTTGTTAGCAAAAGAAGAGCATCTACTCTGAACTGCGTTTTGTTGTCTACATGTGACAGTCACTTCCATAGATTAGTGACTTCACAGATTCATAACAAAAGTTAAGGAGAACTTAGGTTGTGAGAGGCATTGTTACAATTGTTTCTATCCTGTAACTTTAAGAAACTGGCTACATTCAGAGAATGAAATATGAAGTTTTTTCTAGGGCAGTAGCATGACATTCGGTAGTATGAACCTCTAGTAAAAGCTGGGTTGGAAAAGTACACTGTATGGAAGGGTTTTGCTTGACAGTTTAAAAATGCAGCAAACTAAGTATGCTCTTAAACAGGAGCTTTGAATTGTATTTTGAAGCCATTAACATCTATTTGGATAAGTCAGTTTAGAAATTATGCAGAGAAAACTGAGATTTGATTCATTGTGCCTGGGATTGTGCTCTGGGGTTCACAGTGGTGATTTCTTGAACCAGATGTTACACTTTGGTGCCACTGTGCTTCAGACAAAAGGAACTCAGAATAAGTATTTCAGGAAATGTGTTCAATGCCATTGGCTTATGATTATTCAGACCTGGGCTTAGTGCATGCACTCATTTTGGTTTTAAGTTATAGCTCATTTGTCAGGCCTGGGACATAAATAACCTCATTTCCTTTGGTGCCTCATTCTCATAGGATGCAAAAAGAACTATCTTATTTCAGGACCTGCTATACTTGCTTTTTCCAGCCTGTCTAATTAACTTCTCTACATTTGGGGATCCTTTTTTTGCCTCTTAACTGAAATGTCAAGGGACAGAGAGAAGTGCACCTCTTTCACTACTCCAGGAGTAGAGCATTAACCCTTTCACTTTTTTTGACAGGCAAAGTGCACTTCCACCTAATCACAGCAACCCACAGACCTACTAGTGCATTTGGTTTACTGCAGACAACACTGCAATTGAATGAAGGCTTTGAACAGTTTTAATGTCTTTAATTTACTAAGGTGATCAGAAAGCAGGTTGTGTATTCAACAATTCCAGATATGACTAAGTATAATAAATATGTGTTTTGAAGCTATAAATGTGTTTTAATTATTATGAATTAACACCAGTTAAAACCACCAGAGCAACTAGTGAAGAGCTGTGTAAATGCATTCATGCTCTGTAGTATCTATGTTGCAGGTCATGTGAGAAAGTTAGCTGAAATCCAGAATATCAGTGAGGAGGCTCAGATGTTGCACAGATTGTCTATATCTTGGATAAACTGTTTAGTCTGTCTGTCCCCAGCTTCTTTTCATGTTGCTTGTCAATTTGTAAAACAAACTGGGGAGTAGTGAAGTGCTTGTATCTATTTATTTATTTAGAGGTAACGATTTGGGGCACAGATAGCTTTTTTCTGTGTATCCTGGAAACACAATTGAAACCCTCTTCTCTATCAGCCAGATAAGTAAATGCTCACAATATGATATTCCAGGAAGATGGCATTACACCAGGTAATACTGCACATGGTTAAATAAAAGATGGCAGCTTTCCATATGTCACCTTTCTAGAGGTAATCTAATTAAATTAGAATTCATTATGGACATGTGGGTTACACAGCACATCCATTGCCCAGATTGTATAACCCAGTCTCTCACATTGCCAGAAGAAAAGGAGCCAAGCATTTAACAGCATGGTTGTTGTTAGGCTGTGTTGCCCAACACCAAACTCTTAGGGAAATTAAGAAGAAATAAATTTCACAAATAACTTGTAGGTATTTCTATTGTTAACTATCATCATAATCTTCAAAAGAAGAAAAATACAGAAGAATATAAAGGTGTCTTAACAGGAAAGAGGCTTTTTAGATTTAAAAAAAAAAAAAAACAGAAAGAAGTCTTTTTATCTGAATGCAGCCTTGAATTATTTAAATGTTAACGAAAAATATTTTTAAAGGCCAACATGAGCTGTCTCACTCAGATTGATTTCTTAAAACATTTAAAATCATTTGGACACTTCACTTTTGTCTGTGTTGTTTTTTCCTTTTATTCCCACAACACTTTCCCCTCTGCTTGTGCAGATCAGAGTAGCTGCCTTCTGCAGAACAGCAATCTCATTTTGTTTACCTTGTGTTTCAAAGAGAATTGAACAAGCCCAGGATTCACTTCCTCTAAACAAACACTGGCTAGACAAAGGTATCACAGCTATTCCAGGACAACGGGTGTTTTTGAGATGGAGAATGGTAAAGACTAGCAAGAAAAAAAGTCAATGTGTTTTTATCTAAAAAATAAAAAAAAGTTAATCCTTTTCACAACCTCATTTTCTTTGCTTTTGAGATAGCTCTCCTTTTTCATTTAAGTTTTCAAGTTTTTCAGCCAAAGGAAACAAGAAACCAAAGCATTTTCTTTGTTCCTGTCAAGTAGCTTGAGAACAGAAACCAGTCAGAGCAGTGTGATTAGCGTAGCCAATTAGGGTGGATTTGCATATTCACAACACGGTTATCAAGAAATAATTCTGCAGAGATAATGCAAGTGTGACAATGCCTGTCTGCCAATTTGGGCACCCTGGCATCTGTGCTGTATGGTAATTGAGAAATAACCATCAAGTGATTCTGCAGATTGGGCACCCCAATCCAATCCATGTGCCAGCACTACACAGCTGGGGAAGAGACTCCATTTGTAAGGCAGCAGTCATAACTCTA
This sequence comes from Forpus xanthops, assembly GCA_032466535.1. NCBI lineage: Eukaryota > Metazoa > Chordata > Aves > Psittaciformes > Psittacidae > Forpus > Forpus xanthops. The sequence continues at coordinate 30,510 of JASSUY010050435.1, read as the reverse complement.
CGCACTGGAAAAGGTTAATCTACAGTCTAATTGCCTAAAATACAACAGAATCTCTCAAATGTGTTTGTTCTTCCAAGACTCATTCCAGCTACAGCTCATGCTAACTGCCAGTTCTGGGGGCCAGCCTCATCAGGAGTTTAGGGGTCATGGTTTCTAATGAGATGGCAGTTGTCTAAGGATTGAGTGTCTTGCAGCCCCTCCTGCCCTTTAGCTCAGTCAATGGTACACAGGCATGGCGGGGTGCTAGATGGTGCACTGCACAAGGTGTGTGCAGAATGTAAGTTTTGTGCAATGGCTAAAGGATGTATGATAAAGCTCTGCTTTCTTCTGTCCCAACAGGCCTCTCACCAAGGTATTATCCATGGAATAGGCAAGAAAGCATAAACCCTTTCAGGAAACCTTGTAGGCTCTGTTGGATAACAGACTGCAGCAGGTGATCATAGCTGCTTTATTATCTCTGAAAGTGAAATATCAGCTTATATATTATAGTGACAACAATCCATGCTGCTTGTCACTGTATCTCTGTCTCCCACCACTTGTCATCTTTTACCAACAACTGCATCGCCACAAGTGTTCAGGTGAGCATGACTGTGGCTGAGCAAGTGGCATGCAGAGCCAGCTGTGCCCATGTAATCTGCATCTTCAGGATTCTCTATTTTCTTAGAAAGTGGCTGACAAGTGATTGGCAATGTGCCGCATCTGTGTGTGCTGATTTTAGAAAGAGAGACAGTGACCTCTATCCTTAGTGCTCTTGACGACTCTTCAGTGCTGGGGGCTGAAGTCAAGGTCCACAATGGCCACAACTTGGATCTAGAGGGGCTCCCTGAAGTGTTCTCCCAGATAAAATCACGCAAGCCACATTCACTTTCATAATGGCTAAGGAAAGGCAACAACGCAAAAATTAATTTGTGATACTCACTGCTACAAGATGTTGAATAAAACTTAACAAAATCCCTGAAATTAGACCATGACAAAATCGTAAGTTCATAAGCTGGTATCATCCACCAGGGTAAAGACTATGAGCACTCCCCCTCCATGCCACAAAGATGCATTAAAGCGCATTTATCACAGAATCATAGAATGGTTTTGAGTTGGAAGGAGCTTAAAGGTTATCTAGTTCCAATCCCACTGCCACAGGAAGGGACATCTTCCATTAGATTAGGTTCCTCAAAGCCCTGTCCAGTCTGTCCTTGGACACTTACAGGGATGGGGCATCAATAATTTCTTCCCCATCTAGTTAGGAAGAAATACTTTCCTCCAGGAAGATATATATATATATTTATAATCATCCATGATAGGGATTTTATATGTAACTCTGGAATACTCATTGCTGGTTTATGTAGTCCAGTAACTTATGTAAGATTTTTTTTTAATGGTCTCAGTCTTTGAGTATCCACAATTGCCTCTTTCCTTCCTATTGCCTTTGTGTCATCAGTTCTTTATTAGAAACTTAATAAACTTTGTGTATACTCTAAAGATAATATTGAAAACTGCAAAATTGTGTTTTGCATTTTATAATTGGTGTGGAAAAAGGGGGAAATCTAATCCTATTGGGCTTTCTCTCTCTTTTGCTCTCTCTCCCTTTTCCCTTTTGATAGTAAGCAGCAAATTTTAATTAGCTTCATTTCCACAATTCAGTCATGCATATGTAATCTTTGTTCACACTTTTATAAAGTAAAATTAAGTGAAAGAAATTGGGTAATAATACAAAGCTTGTCTGAGCAGAACAAATGTGAATTATCAAACATAAGGAAAAATGACTGGGACTACAGGCTTGAAGTTGTGTAAGGTTTGAGGTGATTCTTCTGAAACTGGAATGTATAAGTAATGCGTAGAAACAGGTGCTGATTATCCTGTTTTGGTCATCTTTTGTTCATTATATGCTTGGGCTGCTGAGGTACAGTGATAACCACCGAATGTGAGGAGACTGCTTAATAACAGTTTTCTAATGTATCTCTTTTATCATGGGCTGAAAGTGTCACATGTGCTTGTCTAGTTAACAGAAATCACTTTGTGAACTCACTGTTCTTAGATTTGCTATTGGAGCAGATCACTTCTCTCTTGATTACAGCTGCAAAAGCTGTTCTGCCATTTTGCATTGTAATGTAAAGGTTTCCTAATCCATATACACACCTTCTAATTAAATGTTTCCAGGGGTTACCTTGGGAGCCTTCAGTGCTATGGTTTGAAACTAAAACTAAAGAGTGCGTTAAATTCATTCTCCCTCAGGTGAGACAGGAGCAGGAAGTCCATTTTCATCCCCTGCTACTCTGGATTACTTGAAAGCATGAACATGATCAGGATTACTAACTTTATTATTTTTGTTATCTAACATGAGAAGACAGAAAATTAATGGGAGACAATAGATGTGGCTAAATCTAGAGTTCATCTTACTTTATAACTTATGAGAAGTCTCTTTAGAGTCTAACCAGTTATTTTAAGAATCTGCCAGTTGATCATCAGCAACTGAAAACCAGAAGTTCCTGATGATGTAAATCAGCCCGTGGCTGCACAAGCTGTGTAGCAAATAATGCTGTGGCAGATACTGAGGTCTTCATTAAAGGAAAGGTAAAGTAGTGAAGCATGTTGGCCTATGGAACTCTGAAGCCAGTTAATATTCAGCCTGACCCAAACCTAATCTGCCCCTGACAAGGAGCTCTTATTACAGGAAGTACATTTCAAACATGAGTGGTTTGTGCCAAGATTTAGGTTAATGGTTAACAGAGAAGCTATAACCATGCAGATAGTCTGACTTCCTCCTCCTGGGGCAGGGACCAAAAGCTGCCTTTGCTTGCAGAGGAAGAGGCAAATGTTGAAAGAGCAGTTCATACCACAGAGGGCTGGAGAATGACAGCTTCACTTAGTAGAGAAAGGAGAAAAATCCAAAAGGAGCAAGAGATATTTGCCATTGAGATAGGTAAGATCTGAAACACTTTCATGCTCAGCTCACTGACTCAGACGCTATTGCTAACAAAACCCACAGGTGTGGCTGGTTGAGACAGGCTTGTTCCTGACTGCTCTAACCTGTGCATTGCAGTGAGAGGGGCAAAGCAAGAAAGTATCCATTTGCTGTGAATCTGAACATTAGTGAGGACAGAAGGCTCTTTCTTCCTCCTCTTCCCCCCAAGGGGCTTCTCATGGCAGGACAGACGTCCTCTTCAGACTGTTCTGATCTCATTGACCACAGCCACATCCCTGAATTTGAAGTGTCTCCTTGGATTAAGATCACTTTGGCTACCGTATATGTCTGCATCTTTGTTGCGGGTATCCTGGGCAACAGCATCACCATCAAGGCCACCAGGATCTTGCAGAAGAAGGGCTACCTGCAAAAAGAGGTCACAGACCACATGGTGAGCCTGGCCTGCTCTGATCTGCTGGTTATCCTTCTGGGTATGCCTATGGAGTTCTTCAGTGCCATCTGGAGCCCCTTTTCTACCCCCAATGGCAATGTGGCTTGCAAGCTCTACTACTTCCTCTTTGAAGCCTGCAGTTATGCTACTGTGCTGCATGTTGCCACCCTCAGCTTTGAGAGGTATGTGGCTATCTGCCATCCCTTTAAGTTCAAGGCTGTCTCTGGACCCCGCAAGGTGAAGTTGCTCATTGCTTTTGTCTGGGGGATGTCTCTCATAGTGGCTCTGCCTCTGCTCTTTGCCATGGGCACAGAATACCCCTTGGAAGCCATTGAGGGCTATCAAGGTATGACTGCCTGTGACAAGCCTATGCCTAGGCATCACCTTCCTGATCTGAAGCACAATATGACCATCTGTACCAGCCTCTCCTCCAAGTGGTCTGTCTTTCAAGCCAGCATCTTCAGTGCCTTTGCTGTGTATATCATAGTGCTGGGGTCTGTTACATTCATGTGCCACAGCATGATGAAGACCCTGATGATCCACAAGGAAGGAACTGTGGCAGTGAAGGGTGGACTAAAAAACCAGGAACAGTACCTAAGAAAAAGTGAGAGCTCGGAGGGCAAGAGCTCCAGGAGACAGATCATTTTATTCTTGGGTAAGAGCCTTGTGTTACACTGCCTCCCCTCCCCTGCACCTTTCCACATGGGAAGGAAGCACAGAAGCCTCTGTTTTAGCTCACCAGGTTCCTCCAAATGGGGGATATATGTTTTAAAACTGGGGCAAAATAATGGAGAGGAATACTTTGGTTGTAATGATATATTTTTAAGAAACTGATTTCCCTGTGTGTTTTTGACTCACTCTTTTTGCTGTTAGAGCAGGTGGGAGGGAATAGAAAGGAAAATTCCATTTGCTCTGTGCTATTTATGTTTGATTACCCTGCATGCCTACATGCAGCAATATGGGTAACAGGGTATGGCTGCTTGATCTTTGGGGTAGTAGTGGTTGCCTGGATATAAAGTAGCTCTACTTGCATGTTTTCCCATGGAATTACAAAGACGTGCATATTTAGTAAGGCTCTTGATAGGAGGGAAGAGTGTCTTGCAAGATCTGAAGTTTGTCCCACCCACAGGGCATGTCCCTGTTAATTCAGGGTGCTCCCTGAAGAGTACTTACACAGTCTCAGCAATTGTGGCTGTGGATGTGTTGCATCCAAGCATTAAGAAAACTGGACTGGAGAATTGATTTGGTTTTGCAAATTGCTGTTGGCCTCTTCAAATATTTTTTCCTGGTTTTATTTGAAGGCCTTGGAATTATGCTTGATTCTGATCTCTCTTGCCACATTTGTCAGACAAAAGCTAATCAAGCTGTCATTTCACCAACTTGAATCTTTCTGGGCTGTGATCCATGCAGTCTCCACATTTGTTGATGCTCTTAGAAGTGCCCTTAATCATGCCCTGGCTGCATTACTGCTAGTTCTTGTTTTGTTGGGTTGCTTAATATGATATTGGTTATAATAAATGAACCGTCTAGAGTGTGAATAGAGAGTAGACCTAGTATTTCAGTGATGCTTTTTTAGTGTTCTGCTTGATTTTGCAGAGGCAGAATTGAAACCTGTGGGTCTGTCCGCTTCTAGGTTTATGTACATAACATATTTTAAGACTTCTTTTTTTTTTTTGAGCATTCTCTGGTTCCTTGTCTAGTCTTGCTTTTGCATGGCTGTGATATGAAGCTTTAGGCTAAGGAGCCCAGGGTGCACCCAGCTCCTTTTCTACTCCACCTGTGCTACAGCTGGGAACACGGTGAATACTTGTCATACAGGCAAGACATATGACTTAAAGTTTTGGAGAAAAGGTGGAGCTGCTATTGACGGAGGTTTCAAATGGTACATGTGATGATCCAGGCCGTAGTGAGCTTTTCCTTATCCTCAGAATGTACACCTAACAAAGAAAATGTCTTGTACAATGCAAGAAATCATTACTGTGGAGTGGGAGGTCCCATACCTGGGTAATTAAAAGGGATTTCACTATCCTTACTCCACTGAAAGTACTGATTTCTAAGGCAGAAGCTTAGCAGCAAATGCTAAATACAGCGTGGTTGGCAAAGTGAAAAAAGAGATAAGGTTCTGCTCTTTGTGCTACTGTAGGATACTTAAATGTCTGTGGATCTCTCTCCCCTTGTAAAATTATCATCCACATCTATGTTAAAGCTTAGTCTAAGATCCCAATACTATAGCAAGTTCTAGCTAGGTTGAGAGGTGATGGTAAATTGCCTTAGCTTTTCTTCCCCTTCTTGATTATTGTTCTTGCTTGGTGATAGTTTATCATGGAATAGGGCTGACCTCGTGGTGCTTGCAGGAGTGTTAAAAGCTAAGTGAAAGCAACTGGCTTGTGCTTTATCTTAAGAGAATTTGCTGCCAATACGTGACACTTCCTCTGTGCTCTCAGCTTTCTGGAGCTGATAGATAATTCTGTGAATTCTCCAAAATCACTTCAGTGGCAAGGTTCTTAATACAAGTCTCGCTAATTTAGTTGGGTTGGGAAATAATAAACTGAAGAGGAAGAAACTGTGGTCTGCATCCTTAAGAACAGTGCAAAGTGATTTAATTTGCAGATTTCATGAGAGTGATGCTTTAGGGAAGTTTTAACCCAGAAGAAATGAACACATAGATTGGTTACAAATTGCTGAATTTATATATAGTGATTTAGAAGTCCTCTTTGTTTTTCATTTAACAGATGGGTCAAATTAAAACAAATACTTGCGCATTCCCAATGTATTTCACTTTTAATGTGAAATGTAAATGTCAGTATGTAGCATGATGTCTTTGAACATCTAACAGCAATAAAAACAATTTAGCATTTTCTTCTTCTAGCTGTTAGAATTGTTAAGTTCTATAAAATAGAGATTAAATTCATAAATCTCCTGACGATGAGAAAAAGCTAAGTAGAAGACACAAGAAGGAACTGGTATTATTTTAGTGTCACATTACTGTGTGGCACTTGAAATAATCATGAATGTGAATTATAAATGTTGAAAGACTACTTGCTATAGGTATTATGTACACTTGAAGGATGGGCTTCAGATTGGGTGACACCACTACTATGATGGAGGAAGGTGACAAGGGGCCAAGGGAGAGAGCCCCACTGTGCTATGCTGTTTTAGGCCCATGTGGCGAAGAGCTTTTGTCCAAGGAAGGTAGCTGCAGGGTTCAAGTATTTCAGCTTAAAGCCCAGAGAGTCTGTTTGGGGATTTGAAGTCATTGATGTAGAGATGTCAGTTCCTTCCGTTTCTGACTACCTTGCTACACTCACAGTGAAGAGGAGGATCTAGCCCAATGGCTGTGAAAAAAATCTCTATGCCTGGTGCTGGTGGTGGGGGTACTTGCAGGGGCTGTTCAGCTCAAATTTTGGTAAGTTTGCTCCAGCCTAGGAATGCAACTTTGTCCCAGTGTTTTGGAGAAAATCAGTTCTGTCTTTATAAGGTAGTTTGTGCAGTCCTGTTCCTTACAACTTCCTCCCCACCTGCTGTTGCCTTCAAGAAAAACATGATAGTACATGCAAGTCTGCTTAATGGTCCTGCTCCCGAAATGAGGCCTTTTGTGCTTTTTGATAGACTGGGGCATAATTCCTGCAATCTGAGTGTGTATGAGATTTATTTAATCATCTTCCGTGTCACGTGATAAAACTCCACTTCCCCAGTGGGTCAGCCCATCCACGCAAGCAGCATAGATCAGACTGATTTACACTATGTGGGTTACCGATAAGTTTGTTGTTAAAGCAGATTTCCTCGTGCTGGGATAGCAGAGCTTTCTTCTAGTAAAGGTCTATGTGGGTCTCTCTGAGTATGGCCTGTTATGAATAGCAGGAAAAAACTGACTAAACTTAAGTTTTTGAGTGGTTCGTAGCAGCACTTGTTAATAAAAGTTTTCCCACACCCAGCAGCAGAAACTGAACAGCTGTAGTGCCTACGAAAACATGTGGCTGATGGCACTTCGAAACACAAGCTTTTAACTGTATTTAAAGTCTAATGTGCAGTCCACCCTGACAGGGATTGATTCAATCTTTGTGGCTGAACAGATCTTGCCTTTCTCTTGTGGTTGTAATAGGCAGGGTAGTGATCAGATGGCTACCTAAATAGTCACAAGGTGCCACTGGGATCTCTTGCTTCTCCAACAGCTGAGCTGAGGCCTTTGCCAACATAGCAATGAGCTTTTAAGAAAGGTGAGTTTGGAGTTTTATATGTATTAATATATATAAAAGGGTTATAGCAAACAAAGAGGGAGAATGCAATGGAAGGATTATATAAAAGATATATTACAGCAATCATAAATGTTACAAAAAGAAAGCACTTCTCATAGCTGAAATTATGTAAGTTAAAAATCTCTATGAAATGTTAATGGGTAGCCTGCTCACTGGAAGAGGGGAGCAGTACGGGACAAGCATCTATGCAAGATACTGCTGGAATGGGCCTCAGCACAAGTGGCTCCATGGCAGCAGTGGCTGCTCACTGGCCATGGCTACATCCTTCTTAATCTGGTCAATAATGTAAAGCAACACGTATACAAAAGCAGTTGTATGGTTTGTCTCCACACTAGATCTAGCTGAACTGAACTTGTTTTCTACAATGAAATGAGTTTTGACAATCCCAGCTGAAAAAATGTATTGCTTCTACAACTTCTGTTATTCCCCTTGGCAGATTCAGTTTTGCACTTCCACTAAAAAGCCTTAATTATTTTGTATAAAACAATCTCAAGCCCCCCACAGTAAATATGTTGAAATAAAAAATTTCTTTAGTATTGCTACATCCTCTGCTTTTCTTTGTATACATTTCCAGTTTGCCCTTTGGAGCAATACTCTTCTGTTTGCACAGCAGAGGGGTCCCACTCCATGGGGCTGCTGGGCACAGTGGATGCTTTGCTGTTTGCCAGCTGGCATCTGGTCAGCGCTTTTTTGTCTTCTGGCCGTGAAGAAACATCCATTTACCCTGAGTTTTTCCTTCCAGGAAAGAGAAAAATCAAAGTAATCTGGCTGCTGTGAAAGTGTTGAGGTGGATGCACTAAAGCACTGCTGTAAATACACCAGTTGGAGAGAGCCAGAGTTGCAGCTGGACTTTCATAACTGGAGAGCCTGCTGATACCAACACAGCACCGTTGGCTCCTCCATGCCAAGCAGGGCAGATAATTCTCCCTGCTGTTTCTTTCCCATCACTACAGTACTGCAGCTTTTTTTGCTGTAGGACCTTCTGATGTAAGATTAATTTTATCTGCATGCCTGGACAGCAAATATCCTGCAACTTCTTTATTGAGCAGGGAAGGGCTTATCAGAATCTATGGCAGTGCCTTCATCTTAAGAAAGACAGTGGTGTTTTTACATTTATTTTTCTTTGGTCTAACACTTAAGTATGCCAAATACACTGAGAGTCAGCCTGAAGACAGTAGCAGTGATGGTTTCATGTGATGTGGTATGGTACATGTAGCTTCAGGTCTGGTCTGCTTTAGGGAACCATATCTGCTAGAGGCTTTACTGAGACTCTGGTAAGTGCCATAGAAGGAGAGTTCCTGCCTCTAAATCCACATAAAAAGGGCAAAAGGTAAGGTCTGGAAAAGCTAGACAGAAAGAGGTCAGTGACCTGACCAAGGCCACAAATGTTATGGAGAGTCACAAATGCATCTGCTGAATCTTGTGCTAGTGCCCTGTCTTCTGATAAAACTTTGAGTTGGAAATTAAAGGCCTTTTAGAACTTAAGATGGAGTACCATTTTTTCCCTATATACTAGTGCTGGCAGATTAATGTTTTGGTCAGAATAAAGGTATTGTGTATAGAAATAGCCTTTCCAAAGATCACTAAGGAAATGTATTTCATAAGGCACTTGGCAAATGGGTTTTCGGGAGGTAGATTACTTCAAGTAGTTGTGAAAAAATACGTGGTTGTCATCCTCAGATGACTCAGGCACAGTATAAGTTGACAATGGTAGGACTTGTGTTACAGGAAAATCAGATGCTTCTTCATAGGCTGGAAATTGACTGGATTTTTTCCTCACAGAAAAGGGTAAAGCTTAGGGACAGAACAAAGACTGAAAGAATAACTTAATTGATTAGATTCTAGAATACAGCTCCAACTCATGTTCTTTAAACTCAGCTTCATTGGCTCCTCTTGGTTCATTGCTTTAATCATTCCGCTCAGCTGTCTTTCTTCAGAGACTTTCTTGGAGAGGTGCCTGAAGACACATACATTGTAGGCTGGATATCATTTTAATCTCTGTGTTTTATACGGTGTATCCATCCATATATTTCCCTGAGCAGGACTTCAAATTATGCAAGACAAGTAGGAAACTGAATGTACTGAAATGGCTAGTGGGGGCTGAGCAGGTAAAATGATGAAATGTTTAGACAAAAAGGCCAGGGTCTGGCCATTCAGCTAAATGGAACACCTGCCCTCTCTATAGTAAGATTTCGCTTCTAGGTGCTGCTTCCTGGAAAAGAGATAAAAGCAGATTTACCTACTAGTGTTCAATAAAATTTGCTTTCCTTTTCTCTGCAAAAGTATTAACCTGGTGTCAATGATAAAACTGATCAATGCTACTGAATGCTGGTAGCACAAAAACGAAGCTCACCTATTCAAGAGATGACAATGGAAAGGCTGTGTTCAGGGATCATAGCTTCTCCAGGCAATTTTGTACAAACAATCTCCTTCAAAGAACTGTGGGACTTCTGTTGGGCTAAAAAAAAAGACAATCAAAAATGCAGCCACAGTAAAACAGACTCAAGGCAAACTTTCAAAATCAAGATATCTCTATGTTCAGTTTTCCCACACTGTAATTTAAAAATGAACACAAGCAGAAACCAGCATATTTTTTCTCCCTCTTGTACAGAAAGTAATTTATCTACTTCTGCTTTAACTGGACTCGTATAATAGAAGATTGTGCTTTTGGCTTAAGCAGACAGTCTTCCTTTCCTCCTACGCTAAGGGATGGCACAGTGGTACAGAGAGAAAAAGAATGGAAGAATAGGGACTAATTGAGGCCAGCACCCCCAGGGTATTTAAGACTTTTGTAGTTTTAATGGAAAAATCTATGTGTGATTACACTTTGCATTAGAGTATTTAAGAATTGCTTCAACATTAAAAGCCTGCAGCTTTAAAGACAACCTAACTGCAAATAATGTAGTCAGAGAACCAAATTCACCTCTAGTGCAATCCACGTAATTCTCCTTATGTGATACCCTGATAGATGAAGGTTCTGTGGACATATGACCACTGTCTTTGCTTCCATGTATGAGAAGCTCCTGAGGACAGTAAGTGCTTTCCTGGTGCTTAGTGAAAATCATGGCCATGCTTTTGTCTTTCACCTAACGCTTACAAGACGTTTCACATAGTCTGCTAGTAAGCTATAGGTGCTGGTGTGCTGCTTCAGCCTTGCTTTTTCCTGTGGCACATGCAGCACAAGTATCTTTCTTCTTCTTTATACTCTACTATAAGTGTTGTCCAGAGGCTAAGTGGATGGAAAAAAATTAAGTATTTCTGCTCTGGTCTTTAAGCTTAATTGAAGACTGTTACCAGGTTTGACCTTAAACTTAGTAATAGTCTTTCCCCCTCCCCTTCCCCCTCTCTTTAATAACCATATTGGTCCTTGGCTCTTCTGACATCCCCAGGGTATGTTAAGAGAAAGAAGGAGGGAAGTGTAAGTAACATCCCTTGCTTTGGTGACATAAACCAAGAAACAGGAAGGGAGCTGCTGCCTTTGGGGAGCTGAGGGCTGGCTGTGTCAGTTTCTGAAAAACATGCTCTGCATCATGGCAAACCCTCTTTAGGACTTGTTTACAAGAAATAGCCTTGGAAGCTGTCTCTTTAATTCTTTGGTTAAGACGTTATTGTCTTAAGCATTAATGTTCAGATTTCTCTCTGTTTTCTCACTACCTCTTCTGAACTTGCAACCTCCTTTGAGACACCATCTCAAATGTAGATTGCTCTTGCAACTCCCCAATTTCAGTAGATCATAGACTCATTTGAATAGTAGATAGATGACTCATCTGTGGCAAGTTCACAAATGATTTATTGAAGTCTTCACCTGTGAAAACTAAATGCATTATCTATTCCTCTATTGCTGCATATTGCAATTATATCACATTTCACAAAATTAAATCTTTTGTTTTCCTAGCTGAAGTTAAGACCATTATCTTTAAACAATAATTGCTAACTTGTGAATTTTAATGTAAGAGAGCTTCAATATTTGCACATTTATTAGTAATGTGAAGCTTTCAATTTAGTCCTACATAACTTTTTGGTTTCCTGAAGGCAACATTTGTGTTAGAAATTGAGAACCAACCAACTGCCAACCAGCAGGTTAAAGATTATTTTCTTCCCTTTCATTATTGCGAGTTCCTAAACTTTCTGTCTTACTGGATAGGTAATACGTTTGAAAAACTGCAGGTTTTCCTGTAGTAGAAGGAATTTTAAAATTATGTTTCCTGCTAAATATAAACAGCTAAGATTTCAACTTAACATCTGGCACAATGTACTGTAGCACCTTTTTATCTGTTCTTGAGGGCATGATAAGTATGTTTATGCTGTTAGATGCCAACCCCATACTTAACTGAGAAAGCAGTTATCTTTCTGACCTCTGTTGTGGATGCATGAGTAATATAAAGGTCAGAATATTATGGATTAAACGTGTCTCCCAAGAACCACTTAATTGTATAAATAGTGAATTACAATGAAAGGTGAAACAGAGAAAGAGGTCTTGTATTGTTATGAGCTAACTTTTCCTTGTTTCCCTTAAGTTATTTTAAGCCTGTGGTGCTTGTATTTAATTCTCTCTTAAAAAAACTTACTATGCTTGATCTTCTGAATTTTTTAAAAAGGTATTTAGATTGAAAGTGCAGCTTTTGGGGTTAGAGTTGGGGATCTCTCTGCAGTAAGTGTATGCTTGTAACAGAAACATATGAGTTGTGTGAGCACTGAAAAACCAGTTGACATCCACCTGCAAACAGGTGCACTGTAATACATAATAATCACCAGGGTCTAAACTTCAGTCTTCAGTTTAAAGAAACTCAGACACAGAAGCGTCCTCCGTCAGCATAAATGGCTTCTCTTCTCATGTTTTATTAGGTAGAATCTGTACAGATATTCAAGAAGCTGTTCTACTCCAATCTCTAGCTGAGCCCTGCAAAAGAGCTAAAGGTAGTCTAAATATTTTGTCCCTGTTCATATAGCGTTTCTGCAAATCCCCCCTGCTTGCTTCTCCCTAGAATATTGCTTGCATGCTTTTTGTTGAATGCAGTGGTTGCCTTATATAGCTTAAAGAGGGGGCTGCCTTGCACTCAGTCTTTTGTATTAGTGGTATATCTGTGATGTTGGTGAAGGTGATTTTGATTTGAAGATATACTAGAAAGCTGTCCTGATTGCTCCTTCCTAGAAAATTCCCTGGAGTCCAGTATATATATATCCCTTCCAGTATTGCAATAACTACAATTATTCTGGCACTTTTTCTATAAAGTGTAAAATTTAAATTCTGAAACTTAATGTTGCGGAAGCCAAATCTGAAAGTGGGCTCCAAAAGAGATTAAATGTAACCTTGAAGGATAATATTGTCAAGAGTAAGATATGATTTCTACCTTAAGGAGTCCTGATATAGCTGAGTGCCAAAAAAAGCATAGCATGAATAGTACAGAAAAATCCCTCTATGTTCTTTCTCCCACAGATGTCTGTGTGGGGTCATCATAGAGAGAAATGAATGGAGAGATGAGTCCTAGGTCTGTCCCAGTACATCCGCTGTCAATCTCAAATATTCTATACTTGCCAAAATATAGAATCATAGAATCATAGAATAGTTAGGGTTGGAAAGGACCTTAAGATCATCTAGTTCCAACCCCCATGCCATGGGCAGGGAAACCTTATACTCAAGCTTGTCACCCAAGGCTCTGTCCAGCCCGGCCTTGAACACCGTCAGCGATGGAGCATTCACAGCTTCTCTGGGCAACCCATTCCAGTGCCTCACCACCCTTACAGGAAAGAATTTCTTCCTTAAGTCCAATCTACACTTCCCCTTTTTAAGTTTGAACCCATTACCCCTTGTTCTCTTACTACAGTCCCTCATGAAGACTCCCTCTCCAGCATCCCTATAGGCCCCCTTCAGATACTGGAAGGCTGCTATGAGGTCTCCATGCAGCCTTCTCTTCTCCAGGCTGAACAGCCCCAACTCTCTCATCCTATCTTGATAGGGGAGGTGCTCCAGTGCAAGTAATCAGTCTGCCTTCAGCCAGGTACAGAAACATAAGCTTTTTAAGATGGTACAAGATGGTGAACAAGAAAAATAGATTAAAATGCTCTCCCTCAAATTTTGGTTATTTTTTCCCCACTCCCCTCTGCCCTCCCAAACATAAACTTTTCAAGAGAAAAATGTACTCATTATTGGGTGTGATTTTATTTCTCTGTGTGCTCACCAAAATGTCTCATTTGATAAGCTCCAGTATTTGTGGATCATTCTTTTTTATTTTTTTTTTTTTTAAGTTCTTTTGCCTGGTATTGTCTTTCCAATAAAGATAACTTCTATACTTTCTGATTTTGAAAATGAAACTGAACTTAAATTTGTCTCTTAAATCCATTAAAGCTGAAGGTCCTCACCAACTGAGTCTCAGTAATGCTTAAAGATATCTACAGAAGACAAGTTCTAGAAAATGCTATAACTGAGCCAATAATCAGAATTAAACTTCTAAGGTAACTAAAAACTGCAGTACAACATCAATAAGGTACACAGAGAATCAAGTAGTCTTTACTGTGGACAGGACTTTAATGTGTCAGGTTTTCAACCATCGGATAAGAACTAACGTGTTCTGGTGAAAGACAAACAGAAGTCAAAAGCAAGCATGCTGTTTTGTTTGCCTTTGCCCTTCAGACAGTGAAATTGCTAAAAGCCTTATGACTTTCTGACACAAGTTTGTTCAACAGATCATAAAATGGTTTAGGTTGGAAAGGACCTTAAGATCATCTAGTTTTAACCCCCCTGCCATGGGCAGGGATACCTTCCAGTAGTCCAAGTTGCTCAAAGTCCTGTCCAACATGGCCTTGAACTCTTACAAGGATCGGGCTGCCACAGTTTCTCTGGGTAGCCTGTTCCAGTGTCTCAACACCCTCACAGTAATGAACTTCTTCCTAATATCTAATCTAAAGCTACCCTCTTTCAGTTTAAAGCCATTCCACCTTGTCCTGTCACTACTTGTCCTGCTGCAATGTGTAAAAGCATTTACTGGTACTTGCAAATGTACACATACCTTTGAAAGTTTTGGACAATGATTCTAGGAGGATATCTTAGCTACTGAAGTTTAATGGGCTAAAGTATATATTTTTTTAAACTTAAGAGTTTGAAAAATGCAATTTCTAATTACCCATGTTGAGGCTGTAGAAAAGGTGATCAGAGATGTGGAGACAAACTTTTAACACAAGCTAAAATGAGGTTGTATTATTTTATGTAGCAAAATGAAGAATATGGCTGCTTTGAGTTGTCATTACATACATTGGGGTAATGAGTACCAAGGAAAGAATAAAATCTAGTTTGTACCCTCGTTTGAAAATCTTGTAAAACTGGTTCAGTAACGGCCATATGCAGAGTGACTCTGGGTACAATTATTCTGATCTCATTGTGCAATAGTTAAGCTTAGCAGTCTTGCTTGGCATCTTTAGAAACTGCCCAGGGAGCCCAGCCCGTAAATTGTCATTCCTTATATAAAGGACTTTGCAATTGCCTTTGTTTCAGTTGTAGAGCCGAGGACCTTCCCTCTAGCATGCACAAACCTTCCTCTTCAGCTTAGATACTTGAGTCTGGAAGTTGCAGTACCCATGATTAACTCTGAGTTTACAGAGCTTTAAATCCATGTTAAGTATAGATCTGCTAATTTGTTCTATTAAAAAAAAAAAAAAAAAAAAAAGAAAAAAGAAAAAAGAAAGAAAGAGCAATGAAAGAGCAAAACAAGGGAGGCCTTCTGAAACTGCTATCTGCTGGTATGGTGGATGCAAAGGACCATTATCCCTCCTTTGGAGCAGTCCCTGAGCAAAGCCAGAGCAGATCTGATCTCTCTGTGCCTGTGGAGGTTTATGAGTGTATACCTCTCCTCTTTCAGCGCTGCTCTTGTGCACTTTCCTTGAAGATTTTCCCCACCTGGTATACTCATAGGCAGCCTCAGGAGCTCATTAATGAAAGTTAATGTGTGGCATATTAAACTTTCCATTGTCTTGATTCCCTTCCCTTTTTCTATTCTTGCTCATATGCACATCTACTGAATTCTTAAAAGCTTTTTGATAGAAACTTGAAATTCAAATGTCCCCTTTGTCTTCTGGTCCAAGTCAACATTTAAATAAATGCATTCTTTTCTATTACCAAAAGCATATTGACAATTTAGGGAACTTGTCCTGCAGTGCAAATGCTCTGATATTACAAAATATTGCTGTGCTCTGCTCTCTGCATTGATCTAAATTATGGCATTGGAGCAAGAGACTACAGGGCCCATGAATGAGTACTGACAGAAATCAGAAAATTTCTAATCATGAGAAGGACATGTTCAGAGACAGCCTTCTAAGTGGAGAGCTGGACCAAATGAGTTCAATTTCTGGGGTAGCAAATGCCATAATTTTTGCAAGTCCATGATGTTGTTGCCTGTGCTGGGAGTGAAGGTGTGTCTCCGATCATAAAGCCCAGGCCTCCACTGGGTTGGAAGGAAGAGGTTATGTTTATTGCTCCTTGGTGTGGCACTTTGTGACTCTGTGTGCTCCTTTGGGAGGGTGCTGAACTTGTAAAGAAGATCCAGCAGGCTTACCCCATGCTGAACATTTCTGGCAGATAACCTGTTGCCAAAAGGAGGCTTTCAGAAAGCTGACCTGGGACTATGCAGCTTGGTGCACACAAGGTCTGCAAGTGGAGGATTCATTTCCTGCATGTTTTAGCCTCTGAATTAAGGGCAAAATACTACCTGTGCTGCTCCTTCTTTGTTGCTGCAGATCCACTCTGCCAGCCTGTCCCGACACCCTCTTTCACAAACCTATGTGGCCATCAGTCTCTGTGCCAAATGACTGGTGTTCAAAAGCCTGCCTCCAGTCCTTATCTTGAAGACAGAATTACTTTAACCTTACCAAATGGAGGTGAAATTTAAAATGGCTTAATGTTTATTCGCTGACAGGCAGGATTGTCCTCTAAATTGACTGTCACCGCTCAAACACGATGCTGTAAGACCAAATCATAACCTCTCGTTGGCCTTCAATGAAGCAACGTTAAGTTTGAGGAGTTGGAATATTTTTTAGCCTCCCTGGATGTATGGATAGCATTCTCATTTTGAAGTTTTATACAATGAAGTTACATTTTATATTTGCATAACTCAAATAGATGAAATCCTCAAACAGGCACAGAGACTTGATTTCATTAACTTGGGATGCAGCCATTCCCATCTCTCATGCAAATGGCAAATACCTTTCCTGTAAGTATACTTTAAAGATTCATTTCTTTCTCTAATCAAGTGGTGCAATCCTACACACAGGAAGCAGAATTGATTTCTGATCCCTTCAGGCTGAATAGCACAGGCCTTATTTGGGTTAACTTCTGTCATGAAATTTAAAGTTAACCCTTCTGTGTGCTGTGAATCCACGGATTATGTTCCTGTTCACTGCTCTAACACACTGAAAAAAATGCACTCAGTGTAGTTTTCCTGCAAATGTAGCTGTCAGCTCAGGGAAGCTCTGCCCATTGTCATCAAGGATCTATTTCCATTGAAACCCTGACCTTGAAAGCTTGTTTTTAAATTTTCTCCTGGGCCTTGAATGCTGTAATTGATTATGGTTGTTTTGGGTTTTGTCTTTAACAATCAAGGTGAAGAATTGCTCTCAAGTTTGGTACGATGTTGAAGGAAGGCAGCTTTCCCACACAGCATAAGCAGTGTCAAAGAGCCACAAATGGCTCTTGCAGGCCTTCCACAAGGCACTGACGTTTCTGGTTGGAAATGAAAATGGGACAGAAATGCTCCTCTCTTGGAGCTGGCACCTGCTCCTTGTTTTTTGGGAAACGAGAGCACTCCACTGCATTAATGCAATTTTATAGCCCTGAATGGAGAATTAAAGGTATCTGCTGATGGTCCAAGTTGCCTTAGGAAATAGTTCCTCACACCATGTAGTCTGAGCCCATGGCTGGGACTCCTGTCCATAGCAGTGCTCAGGAGAATTTCACTCTCTTCAG
Organism: Forpus xanthops; assembly: GCA_032466535.1. Classification (NCBI taxonomy): domain Eukaryota; kingdom Metazoa; phylum Chordata; class Aves; order Psittaciformes; family Psittacidae; genus Forpus; species Forpus xanthops. The sequence continues at coordinate 12,952 of JASSUY010050435.1, read as the reverse complement.
TTATGTGGAATTGTCCACATATCTTTGCTATTTTCTGATTCATCTTCTGTCTGGTTTGCTATTTCTGATAATAAAGCTCTGCATCTTATTTTCTGTCTTTCAGTTGTATCACTTTTCACTTCAATTGTCTTATATTAGTTGAAAATGATAACCTGATCCTTGGCCACTGTGCCACTATGCTTCTGTGAAACATTTCCCAGTGCTTTAATTGGAAGCAGGATGCTCTGCTACATTCTAATGAAGAGCTGCTTTAAAAACAGCAACAACAACAAAAAGGAAAAAAACTATTTTTCTTGGTAATTTTCAGTGCTTAGTTTTTGTTTCCCTTTGTCTTAGAATATGAAGTAGTGACTGGGGAGGGTTTTTTTTCTCAGCACTGAAAGTGAAATTATGGTGTGCTCTCTGCCTCTTGTTCCTTCTAGCCGGTAGAAGGAAGCAGTAGGAAGACAGCTGCATTGAATGTCTCAAGAAAACCCAAAATGTCCTGAGTTTTCCTCTTGTATTAAAGGAAGATTTTACTCTGCAACTGGCACTAATTAGTAAGCACTCCCTAAGGCACACACATATTATGGTTTTTGACCTCTGAAAGTACTGGTGTGGGGATCCACAATTAGTGAGATTGCTCTGGTGTTTTGTTTGCTACCCTAGATGTTAGCTGCCTTTCACAAACGACTTTAAAAGTTCAGCAGTCTGGTTCCCAAGAGCTTTTGATCGGTCTGACTTTACTGCTTCGTTTATTTAAACTTTGCTCTTCCCCTTCAAACCCCTGACTTGCCTAGGGCATCAGTGGGGAATGCAAGGCCCACCATCTGGTATTGCTTGAAAGAAGCAGTAGACTGGAATATAGTCTGTCTCTGCTTTTCTTAGGCTTCATGTGACATCAAAAAATGTGGGTTTTTTGATACCAAGGAATGCAGAAATGGTCTATATCAATATATACCCACAGATGTGTATATACATACATATATAGCAGTATTGACTAATTAGGAGTAGCCATTCACACCAAACCATTTGTTGTATCTCAAGGCATGAGGAAGTATGTGCAGCTTCTTCACACTTTGGACTCAGCAGCAGCCCAGAGCCTTCTTGTTTGGCAAAGCGCCACATTTTACAGGAAAAGCAGCCCAAAAAATAATAGGGCTTGAATCAACTGCTTTCTCTTCACCTATCTGGTGCTTTTGGAGGTTTCCTTTCAATTTTGGGTGGGTTTTTTGTTTTATGGTTTGTTTGTTTTAATCTTTAAGAATGCTCAGTACTAGGGGTCCCAGCTCTCATCCTGAGCAGCTGCATTTTGGAAAAGCCTCATCAAGCCCCAAGAGAACAAAGTGAGCAAATGCCATCCTTGTTGGGGTGCGCTGTAGATCAATACACTGAATTCAGTAGGAGTAGCATTTCAGACTTCTGATGACAAAAATCTTAACAACTGAACTCTACTTTGAAGTCATTTCAGGTAAGGGATATTTGCCATCTTTACATCACCATTTTCAAATGTTTTATCCCTTGAAGCAACATTGAGAAAGTCAGTGTCCCTAAGCTTCAAATGTTCTTTACTTAATTTAAAAAATATCTATGGTTCCGATCATTTTTACTCAATATGGTTTTGAGGTGAAAATACTGAGGTGTGAAAAAAATCTGTTTCAAGTAAACATCATGCTTTTGATCCTAGGACCGATGTTCCGTAGAAGGAATAGAAACAAAAATCTCATGATAACCCCTCTGCTTTCCTAAAATAGAAAATCTGCCTGGTTAATGAATATAAATGAATGTACATTCACTTCCTCTTTTGAGGTTACTAAAGCTGATTAACATTAGGTACAACAATTTATTTTAGGCAGTTGCGTAATTATTCTGCTTCCTATCTCATGAACATGTAACTTATTTATTATCGAAGGCTTGGGGTTTTGTTTTAAAGCGTATCCTTGAAATCACATTGGGGGCATATCTTTATCAGCATCAGAGTTTTAAAATAAGTACTTTATAATAACTTATTCTGATATACATGCAAAGAAGAAAAATTGGGCAATGCTATAGATACTCGATAAAGTGTGATGCATTATTTTACAGGAAATGACACAAATTCCTTAGGAATGAAATAATGTATTGACAATTTGGGGTTACACAAGTAGAATTCAATATGCAGCATAATCAAATTAGAAATTGATAGCTTCAGCAACACAACATTATTTCATACAAAATTTATAACAGGTGAAGCTACTTTGCTTTGTTATGACACTGGGTGGATCAAGATTCTTTGTCTGACAGTTATTTTCTAGCAAAAGACTTCATCATAATGTAACTTGTATGTGTTGGCCTTTCCTGTTATGTTGTTCTGTTCAGAATTCATTCTCTGCTTGCTAGTAGAGGCTGCCATAGCTTCTGCCATGTTGATCGTTACACCAAGTAGGTTGAGTTACACAGTCTAGATCCATCTTTGCTAAAATTGCATCTTCCCTTCTCCCCAACCATACATCTGCAGACTGAGAAAAACAGAGAATTGGGCAGACATTGGCTGTAGCTGGAAGTGGCCAGGAGCTGTGCAAGTTGTGGTAATTTTGCAGACTTGCTCCTTGTTGTCCCTTTTGTTGACATTCATAAGGTGGCTGTTGAACAGGTATTCCTTTAACTGAGTTAAAAGTTGTTCTCTAAGTTTGCATAGTTTGAGATATTGTCAGAGTCTTCTTTGGTCTGGGAGTACTTAAATTCCTCAAGATTGGTAATTGTCTGTAAGTGTATGTAAAATTGTATGTGAAGGAAAAGAAACACTGAGATTTAAACAAAATTATTATTTTAAATGTGGTAACACCATGTTATACTGCCACTTCAGTATGAAAATTCTACTTCAGGATTAATGACTAAATAAAAAGCATCTCGACAATAAAAAAAAGAAGCAGTTGACATGAGCATGGTTAAGAGAGTAGAGAGTTTATGTATTAGGTCTGCCTTCCCACAGGAGCACATGCATAGCTCACATTAGTACTTGCAAGTTCTGCATATGTGCCCATAGAGAAACATGCACCACTTAAAAGCAGGGGAAAAACCAAAGGGAATCTGCTCTGGAAGTTTCCCAGCGAAAGCACTTGAACCTCATCTAAGGAGTATTATGGGACAGAAAGAAGTTCTGCAGCTGGTGAGCTTTATGGCAGAGTTGCATTTCGTCCTCAGACCAGTTGTAAAAAGACAAGTTGAAATAAATCTACGTTCTGCAGATGTGCAGGCAATTCATGAATAAAATGTAATTCTGCAAACAACCTATTATGGCTGTCATAATGAGTGGGGAAAAAAAAAGCAAAGCAGCTGGATGCTGCTCATTTTGAATCACCAGCTTCTGAAAACAGTAGCCTGTTCTGACTTAGCAGAAGTAGTATTGATTTGTACAAATGTAGGTACTTCAGTGATGTAATTTATCTATTGCATGTTAGTATTTTGGAGCACAGTCTGAGACCAGGAGCACACTGCAAATGCACTACAGACAAGAAGAATCTGTGTGAAAACATATGCAATCTACATACTTAGAACTAGAAAGAATGGTAACCAGGAAGTTTGACATGTATAGTTGATCTTTGTTAGCTTTTATTAATACAGTTATTGTATATTAAGCACATGTATTAAATATTTGAAACTAGATAAGAAATATTTATTTACTGACGAAAACTGACCCATCTACTTCTGAGAACTATGGGCTATGTGACAACTATGTAACATGTTTGAGGTAATTGAATTTTCCCTTTCCTGAAAATGCACATGGAAGAATATTCATTGTACGAACAATTCTCTTTCTTTAAAGAGCTCATCATTACCAGGAGCTCCAGCATGTGTTGCATTTTTTAAGATACTCATCCTGTGTTAGTAGATGAAAATTGGCTGCAATCAGCTGTCAGGGGGAGATGGATTTGAGCAGGAAGAAATGCTGCTAGTAGACTTTCATTGTCAGCCACCTCTGACGCTGGTGTTGGAAAATGAAGAGGATTATTTGCACCAGCTTGTAGATGCTCAGAGGAAAAATAACTTCTGTGTATTTGTAGATTATGCTAGTCTTTGCTGCTCTAAAGAAAACTCCTTAATATAGCTTGCATTGAGGCTCTGAAAAGCAGCCTGTTTGTATTTCCCCCTTGGCAGTGAAAACCTCATCTCTCCCTGATCTGCATTTGAACAGTCTTCATTTTTATCTCTTTTAGATAAGGAACACAATCTCTCTTTCTCTCTCATTTGAGCACTGGGAGGGGTTTTCTGGTTTTTTTTTTTTTTTAATCTTAAGCCTGTACAATAGCCCAACTATTTGCTTTACAGTGTCTCTGGTTTGTCATTGAAGGGCAGTCATATTTCCAAATTGACTGATTATAGCTCTCCTGGGTGAGTCTGTTTTGTCTGATTGCGTCTTGGAGTAATATAAGGACAGCCTGCAGGCTTGTTTGTTCATAGTCCTGCACATTCAGACACATGGGTGCATTAAATGTCTGTGCTTTATGCATTTAAGATGGCAGGCTTCCTATGATATGTAGGACGTAGGCTTATAATTTCCAATATGCAGTTTCATGTGCAAAAGAATTATTTAGAATATAGAAAAATTAAGAGAGCAAAGAAACTGTATTGTTCAATTCAGACACACATCACTCCATAGGAATAGCCATTTGTGTGAGTGACGGGAGTGTCCCTTTAACACTTACTGCACAACCAAATGTTTGGATATTTGAGAAGACCAGCATCTGATGCTAATAGTGCAGATTTTTTGAGTCCATGACATCAAGATGTTAAGAAATGAAGCTGAAACATCTCCTTCCTGTTCCCTTTTTCTACAACTTCCACCAATATGCCAGTTCCAGGTCAGTCAACAATCAACAAACATGTGGGATCTCTGAATGGGATAAATGCACACAGTTTACTACTAGCACTTGATTTGAGACCAAACATGAGCATTTATCTAGTTTTTGGAGCCCGATCATCCTTTTTGCCTTACCTGAAGTCTCTTTCTCTTCAGCTATCTGTGAGTATATACCTGTAGCTAATACAAGAAATTGTTCTGAAGTCTCATCTCCTGAATGTCTTCTCTGCCTTTAATTTGGTAGTCTATATGTAAAAAATATGATTATATAGACTGTAATTTCATAGGATCATCGAATGATTTGGGTTGTAAGGGACCTTGAAAGATCATCTAGTTCCAAAACCCCTACCATGGACAGGGCCACCTTCCACTAGACCAGGTTGTTCAAAATTGGCCTTGAACACTTCCAACCTAGCCCATAAACAACCCAACCTGGCCTTGAGCACTTAGAGTGATGGGGCAGCCACAACTTTCCTGGGCAACCTGTTCCAGTGACTCACCATCCTCACAGGTAATCTAAATCTCCCCTCTTTCAATTTAAAGCCATTTCGCTTCATCTTATCCCTACATGCCCTTGTAGAAAGTCCCTCTCCAGCTTTCCTGTAGGCCCACTTAGGTACTTGAAGGCTGCTCTAAGGTCTCCCCTGAGCCTTCTCCAGGTTAAACAACACCAACCCTCTCAGCCTGTCTCTGTAGGAGAGGTGCTCCAGCCCTTTGATCATCTTCATGGCCCTTCACTGGACTTGCTCCAACAGATCCATATCCCTCTTATGCTGGAGGCTTCAGAGCTAGATACAGTGCTCCAGGTGGCATCTCACAAGAGCAGAGTAGAGAGGGAGAATCACCACCTTCAACCTGCTGATCACACTTCTGATGCAGTCCAGAATATGATTGGCTTTCTAGGCTGCAAGTGCATGTTGATGGGTCATGTTGAGCTTCTTGTCAACCACATTGAGCTGCTCATCAACTAGTTGACAACCAATTCAATTTGAAGTAGGATGTTTTCCTCTTGAATGTCTATAAGACAAAAAGCGATTGCAATTTGTTCACCATTTTATGCTTCAAAGATAAATTTGTAGGTTAAAAAATCCTAAAGCCAGGAATGTCTCATGTTCATAAAGTATATGTCTCCCTCTTACATCCTAGCCATAATAGGTTTTTTTACAGCCCTTGTGCTTTTCCTTAAATGGGCAGGACAGTTGCCTGAAAACAAGCACTTAATCTGTTGATCAGAGATATATACGTTGCCTGAAGAAGAGCTAATATTGCCTGCTCTCTTGTTTTAGAGCCTAAACTAAGAAGACTTTTCTAATTCCCTTACTGGAGAAAGAGGTGGCAGCTTCATAAAGCCACATTACTTGTTAACTTTTACAGATGAAGCTAATCTGAAACACGGCAACTCTTAGTAGCAGAAAGGACTGGACAGAAGATTTTCTATACGTGAAATTGCCCATCCATAGCATACTAAAGATTTCATTCCTTTCATAAGTTAGGATTCTGACTTCAACTAAAGTTTTTACAACTTCAGGTTTTTATCCTACTGTCCAGCTCCCTCTCTTTCTTTCAGAGAACCAGTTAAGACTTATTTTTAGATCACCTTTTCCATGCCCCAGCACCATACACCAAAGTATCACCTATACTGAGCAGGGTTATTACTTATCCTGCTTGCAGCTAGGGTTCTAAACTGGAAACTAGTTTTGCCACTTCATAGATATGGAGTAAACAGCAATTTTCTCAGTGTTCAGTAGTAGTAAACTCTCTCCCCAGTCCTTTCCTTCTTTCCCTAAATCAATTATTAGTAAGATTTCATTTCATTCCCCCAGCCCCTACCTTAAGATTTTCTGTCTTAACGGCACCACTACAGTGATTTTATTTAACAAGTTTCATTCTGTACATCTTTTGAAATAAACATGTTTGCTAACAGTACTTTGTTAAATTTGCAACCATTACACTCAGAGACTGTACCCTCAGATCATCTGTGTTTTGGTTACAGAAAGATTGGACAAGGACTTCAAATGGTGTAGCTGGAAGAAGAGCCACCTTCCCAAGATTTTTTCTTTTCTTTTAAAAAACAGCAGAAATTAATGACACACAAAAGTATTTGTGTTGCAGAATAGCTGAAGAAAGGGTTTTCTTACGTTTGTATTCATGACAGCTTCTACATATCCAACCATCAAAACCTATTATGAAGAGCTGTATTGTAGTGTAGATATTCTTGTTTTTTATGCTTGTCATAATACAGATCTATAGGTAAATCTGTCAACGATAAGTCCACATGACATATTGCCATATTTCTCATAGAAAATGTTCTTAATGATAACTACCAAGTTAAATATTTTTACTATGAAAGTCTGAGGTTTTTTGGTTGCTCAGTTTTAAGAAGAATTTTTAAATAGTGATGGTTTGTTCAGTTTGGAGCAAGTTTAGAAACACAACATTGAAACGAAAAGTAATTTACTGGGCTAGTTCTACATCCTGATTTTTAATAAGGTATGCACAGTTGAACAAGCTGCTTTCTATGACTTCCAGTGTTAGATTTTCCTTGCTTCCCATTTATACATGACTTGTCCAACCCATGTTAGCAGCTTATTCTGGAATGAATTTTGACAGGTTGATGAAAAACCAGCCCTCCTTGATTCCCATTTTGAAGCTAGCTTGATTGAGCTCTAGGGCTGCCTTTAAAACCTAAAAAAAAAAAAAGAGAAAAGTCCTCTGTGTGCTTTTGTTAGAAAATCTCCTGATGAAAGGAGTAACCTCCTCCATTTCTTCAGTGTTTTAGTTCTTATCCTGTCCTCCCTCTCCTCTTTCTCTGCTCCCTGTTATTAGCTGAATTGGGGCTGAGAGTGGGGTGACCATGCAGTAATAAAGAGCGTGAGGGAAAGGAAGGAGGGAGGGAGGATCCTGGCAGCAGGGAGAAAAGGTCACCCGTTTGCCACACAACTGAGGCTCGGGGGTTTTCTCATCAAACTGGAGATATTTAGAACAAAAATTGTGTCGTTTAATTTATTTTTTCCCTCACAAAGATTAAAAGAAATGTTCTTGGTCTCTTAAACTCAGCACTTAGGAATATGAAGCCCCTAATATATGAAGAAGACAAAGCCAAAGAGCATTGTCATGATTTGCAAAATCAACAGTTGACATGTCCCCTGTTCTTCCCACCCTACCTGGGGAGAAGAAAGAATAAGGGCACAGCCTGGTTTGGGGCTCTTCAGGTTACATCACATCCATGGTGATCCCTCCTAACGCCCACTAATACTCCCTAATGTCAATTCTCACACACACAAGCTCAGAGGCGTGTACCTCATGTGGTACCAGAAATTACTACTGTTATCCTTGAACTCTGACTAATTTCCTTTCCAAACATAAGAATGACATCAACCTGTCTGAAAGACAAACTAGTCAATGCCAACAAGCAAAAGAAATCCAGGTTAAAAGATGGACCTCCCTTGCCCCTGACAAGTCAGGGAGAGCCCTGGGAGTGCCTTTATAGAGGCGCCCTGGGGAGTTGACAGGGCCCAGTCACACCCTGAAAGCTTGGTATGTGAGAATAGGATTGCTTAGCTGATATAATTCAGTTGCTGCATGTTGACTTGTCCTGTGGGTGGTTGGGGAGCCACCTAAAACATGCCTCTGTATAAGATGTGAGACACAGGACAGCTCCTATTCCTCTCACATGCTGTTCAGCTCCCAGCTCTGAAAAGCACTGCGACCTTTCGCTGCAGTGATTTGTAAGGCCTGGTTTTCAAATTGGCTTGTATTTGTTGACTTGAAAGCAAAGCTTTTGTAAGGACATTGCATGTTATATGTGCAAACAGTCAGTGTGGTACTGCTGTATGATTTGACAGTATTGAGTTGGATCTGCCCACAACTATAAGCCTGCTGCAGGTGAGATTTCTGTTCAATTTCTGCATCTGTTTCTGGGTTCATTTGCCTCTTCTGATCAATCCTTGTCTTTGCAGGCTCCATCATAGCTTCTGGTTTGGGTTGTGAGCACATGTAAAAATCTGCAAATTAGCTGATTTTTGAGACAGAATGCTTAGTTGCCCTGCTGAAGGACTTGTGTTCTGAAGAAAAATGTATAAATCTAGTCAGAGGAGCTTTTCTGACTCCATTTTCCCAGGTTTCTATGTATTTCTTTTCCCAAATTGCCCTGCAGATTAAGCTACTATTCCATGCTCCCTGTCATTCATCTCTAAGTACAGCATATGCTATGGCAACAGTGTTCAAAATGAACCCAAATTAAGCTTGTGTCTGCAAAGGAGACAAAATAAAAACACCAAACTAGTTTAATTACTCTCCATTCAAATGTAATTCAGTTGTGTTGCACTAGAAAAATAAATGCTGCTGGGATGTTATGAGACAATTAATAAGATAAAGTAAAATAGTTAATACCCCTCATGTCTGTGAAAGAATGCTCTACCCCCTGCTTCCAAGTAATCTTGAAAGGGTTTTCTGCATTATATTTCTAAGCAAGAGTATCCTTTTCCTTGGAAATCCAGCAAAATCCTGTCACAGTCCAAAATGGTTATTTCTGGTTTGGAAATCGTACAGCTCAAACAAATCACCTTGGTGCTGAGCCAGGCACAGGGCACAGGTCCAGTCACTGTGAGAATACTCCTCATTTTGGAATGGAGAGTGATAGGTGCGCTTTCTCACCCAGCAGTTTTAATTGCTCTCTGTGTTCCCTAGCAGGCACATGGAAATGCATCCTTGGGCCTTTCACAGCAGCCATTTGAAACATTTCACAAATATCTCAGACAAACAAAACATGCCACAAGTATTCTTCCATTTTTGTGTTCAAGACGATGGACTTTTTCTTCTTCTACTGTGACAGCAAAGTTAGAACAGCAAATTTCCCCGTAAGTTGTCAGTCTGTCTTCCAAGCACCCCTGAGCCACAAGTGTGTCCCTTAGCTATGGAGTCTGAGACTTCGGCTCTACTACAGTCCTCCTAAGTGACCTTGTTAAAGCAGTAAGCTCTCCCTGTGCCTTGGACACTTCTGCACTGTAGGGATAATGATTTCTGACTCCTTTGTTAGTGTGTTTCATTTGCTACAATAGAGTCCAATTATCCTGGCTTTTGCCACTGCATGAATTACCAGCTACCAGCACCCGTGGGCAGAACACGGTGAGCTTGAGCACATGTGTGGGCATTAATGCAGATTTCCTCATTTCTCTTGTTTTGAAGTTCTTCCCTTGGGTTAAGGAGTTGGGGATTTTTTTCTGTGTGTGTTAGTCTCTCAGCTGTGCAACTCCCATTAAAAGTCAACCTCTCTGTGCAACTTGATAGAAAAAAAAATCCTGTTTAATGTGAGATTAGTTTAGGCTTTTGTACTTGGTTTCCCTGGGACTCTAATGGCAGCCTCAAAAAGAAAATCACCCCTGAGAATGTCTAGTATTTTGAGTTTCACATAAATGTAATCCAATTACCCCAGTCTAGTCCATGCAGAACTATTTGGTCTGAGGTATACATCAATCTAGGAGAAGTGCAATATACCGAACTGAAAAGAAGGCAGATTGGGCATATTTCTTAACAGCATAACACAATGCAATTGCCAAAGGAAAGGCATATGCTTCTGTCCTGCATTACGTAGCACCTGAACTGAGTAATTTTGGGGGGAGAGGGAGTGAAGTCCTTGCAGGAAGGAATTTTAGAGGTATCTTCCCTGGAGGCCAGCTTTGTAAAGGCATGCCATCTGCTGCATTCAAAATGCAAAAAGATTTGTTCTTCGTAAGTCTGAGACAGGGATAAAAGTCGATCCCTGCCAGGGATGGCTTAGCAGTATCCAGAGAGAGGGATGAGTTTTATCACAAACAGTGAAATTCTCCTCTTCCTCTGCCCTTAACCTCTAATTCAAACATCAAATAGACTGATCTTACTGTAGCTGCGGCTTCTGTAATGAAAGTTTCTGATGTCCTTGCTTACTGTGAACTGAGCAATGAACTGTTTCATTACTATTTCTGCTTTGCTTCCAGGCACCTTCATTTTGCACAGAGGTCAGAAGGGGGTTAAATACAAATGCTGACATTATCCCAAGCAAAGCCTATACTAGGGTTTAAACTGTCTGCTCCTCCCTTGCATGCCTTCAACAGCAGTCAGACCACTACTGTGGTGCAGAAGCTTGTGGCCGCTGCCTGTACCAGCCTTAATATTAGCATCTCTCAAGTCTGAGGTGTAATGATTGAGTCTCCTTGCAGAATTAAGTGGGTTTTGCCCTGTGCCTTGCAGGATAGATAGAATTATAGAATGGCTAGGTTTGGAAAGGACCTTAAGATCATCCAGTTCCAACCCCCCTGCCATGGACAGAGGCACCTTCCACTAGACCAGGTTGCCCAAAGCCCCATTCAACCTCGCCTTGAACACTGAGAGGGATGAGTCAGTCACAGCTTCTTTGGGTGACCAGTTCCAGTGCCTCACCACCCTCATAGTGAAGAATTTCTTCCTTTCTATCTAACCTGAACTTCCCCAGCTTAAGTTTAAACCCATTACCCTTTACCTTATCACTACATATCTTGAATTGCCTTTTAGAGGAATGGTTGAATGTTTAGCTTGCGTTGGAGACACTGGCTTTCATAATGCAATCCCTTAGTGCATCACTGTCACAACTGAAGCTCTCTCAGCCACTAGAATAATCTACCCAGAGAAATGGTGGATTCCTCAGCACTTGACAGTTCTAAAGTTAAGCTGGACAGGGCACTGGGACATCTAGTCTAGGTCATATTTGGCAAAGAAAGGCTGGACCAGATGATCCATGATGTTCCTTCAAACCTGTTCTCTCGGCAGAGGCTGGAGGCCTGCAGGAGGCAGCCATGGGCTCATGCATTCTCCAACTTCAAGCTATTCAGGGTTTCCAATTTACTACTGTGCTTACTATTCCTATCAGATGGGCTCAGAATATTCACAAACTGACCAGCGGAATATGATGTCCAAGTAGCAGTTAAGATTTTACAGGAAAAGGTGGTGTAACCACTGAATAAGAAGAAATTGTGCCTGAATACTGAGGGCTGTGATCATAGCCCTGCAGCTCCTGTCATAATTCATGGCAGGGTGAGTTTCCCTCTGGAAGCTGGGCCTGGGAGCTGTAAGACAGAATCTTGAAATACTGAGCAATGATACGAATCTAGTTATTAGTGCCATGTATATCTGTGCCTGCACAAAAGCGGTAAGATAAGCATGTGGGCTGCGCCTGCTTCACCTCAGTGAAGCATAATGCTCTCATGACTTCCTGGGTCTCAGGTGTGCTGCATGCACAGTGATGTGGTCCCTGTGGACTACTCTCCTGTACTGTGTCCTAGCAGCCATGCTCCTCACTGTTCATGTCCACAGAACTTCAAAGTTGTCGTTATTTTTTAACTTGAGCTTCTCCATAACATACAGCAAATTGATGTGCCAGTGAAATCTGGGTGTTGTTGAACCTCTTGCAGATGTGAGTATAAAAGAAATAACCCTTAATCAATTACATGATTGAAAAACATGTTTGTTTTTTTCTCATACTGGGAAAACACTGGGTTTTCTCATACTAGGAAAAAAATCCTGTCTGCCAAGTAGAAGATGCCTGTACAACCTCACACAGGTACTTGTGCAAATGAGAAACTCATAGAAAATAACTTCTGGTCTATTCAATTTAATTTCTTTTACTCTTCCTTCTTTCTTTGTCAAGCTAAATCTTGACAGCTTTAATCTTATTCTGTACTTCCTTCAATTTGGGCACCTAATGTGTGATATCATGAACCTCACAAGGTAGTAATTCATTGAATAGTTACTGGGCCTGATGCCCTGTAACTAATGGATACTTTAGCCTTGAAGAAGCATTCTAGGTCCTAGATGCTTTGTGTTCCATTTATTTGTTCCTTATTGATTTCTGAAATCCATTTGCTGCGATATTATTGAATTCTAACAACTCACACGTGAAATCTAGGTTTTGTCACTAATTTTGTGATGTTAGCATGGTTAAGCACTTACATAGGTGTAAGTGTACTTTTTTAATACTTGCCATAGATTCCTCCCTGCCTATTTTCTGTCAATTAAAGGAGAAGAGACAGCACAAGAGCAAAATCATAGAATCATAGAATCATAGAATAGTTAGGGTTGGAAAGGACCTCAAGATCATCTAGTTCCAAACCCCCTGCTCTG
>JASSUY010050433.1:0-29775 GCA_032466535.1 Forpus xanthops | reverse complement strand
TTTTTGTTTTTTTTTTTTTTTTTTTTTTTTTTTTTTGGGAGGGTTTTTTTTTTTTTTTTGGTTGCATCTTTTTTCCTTGCTTGCCTATAATATTATCTCTAGGCTGTACTGCTTTTTAGCATATAGAATAGTCAGTGTAACTACAAGGAAAGGAGTCTTCATTTGTGCAATGTTCCTTCATTCAAAATCAGCTCCTGATTACTGCAGGTTAATCTTTTTAGTAAAAAACTAAGGGTTTTGTAGAGGACCAGGTCAGGAAATGAAGATTTGGCTTAATCACAGCCTTAAATCCCATTCAGAACTATGATGGGGTCAAAGAATAAGGATTGCTTTCCTTTCTTGAATCTGAACCTAAATGACAGTCTGTGATGATCAGTGGACTAAAGAAGAAGAAAAACTTAAATAGCAGAAGTAAAAAATTCAGGTAAAGTTGAAGGAACAAAGGGAATATTTGACTGATATTTTCATGATTAAAACCTTTTTACTGGTGTAGAGCTCTTGGAGTGAGTATTCAGAACGAATGCTGAAAATATTCTTCAAACATGCCAGTTTCTGGCAGAAAATCTGGTTGGTTATGGTTGCTAATAATGAAAATGTGAATCACATTATAATTTCATATCATAAATTCCATTCATACAATCTGGGCAAGCTGATTTTTTTTGTTCCTTTTGCATGATCACACTTTTTAGAATGAAAAGGATCACAGAAGCCTCTGAATAAGTAGACATCCAACTAATTAAATCTGTGAATGAGATCAAAAATGCATTTTATGATAAATTCTGTATAAATGCAGAGGATGAGAGAGTCTTTGCTCTGACAATGAAATCAAGTTCCAAGTAAACAGGTAATGTATAACATAAGAATAGGTAAATTGCAGCTTTTACTGCTTGCAAATTATGAATTGGAAGACAGACCATTGACTCAGATAACCAGTTGGGCCACAGAAGTCTAACAGATTCCCTTGCATTAGCTGAGACACAGTAATTTATTCCTCTGCTCATTGCAGAAGATTCTAAGTTGGCAGATTAGACATTGGTTAGCCATATGCATAGAAACAGGTAACACAGCTCAACAAAAAAATCTGCTTATACCACCTGAGAATGATGTTGAGATCACGTCTGGTGAGGAAGAGATCAGAAGTGAATGAACAAAACTGATCAGCTGAAACTAGTAAAGGAAAGAATGAGAACATCTACCTGGTTTGCTTGAGGACTTAATGTGACATTGAGATCAGGTGAATGAAATTCCACTGAAATATAGGCACCTTACCGTTACTCTTGACTTATTACTATGGTCTGTCAAGCTTGTGTTGTTCTGGAACACACTATCTCTAGAGTAAATGAGGAAGAATGATTTGGTTTGATTCACGTGTCCTAAATTTGAGTTAAGCCTCACTTGCAATATAAGAATTCTGTTCTTGTTCCTTGCATTTTTTTTTTCGGGTTTTTTTTTTTTTGTTTGCTTTTTTGTTTTTTTTTTGTTTGTATGTTCTTTGGTTTTGTTTTATATTTCTCATTTGTCTTTTTCCTCTCTTTATTTATCATCTTTATTTGCCAATTATTGATTAGTGGTGTTCGGCTTTTTTTTTAGGAAACTATGACTCAAAAGCAGGCAATGTGTAGTTACAGAAGCCAGTACAGATCTGATACTTCTCAAAGGGAATCAAACCTAATCTGTTGGTCAATGTTATGCTGAAATAATCACTAAAATATAAGAATGTGTTTACACTACTGAGGATAACATGGTCATGGTTGTTCTCCTTTGTAGTGGAGTGGGATGGAGAAAAAACCTTGCATCCTATGTTTACTATTTCATCTTTGTGAATGTTTCATATTTTGATTTCAGGAAACTAGGATGACTCTATCATGAAAGCACAAACCTATCTTAACTAGCTTTTTCCTTGTTTTCACCCATGGATAATGTCATGTCAGTTAGAGGGAGAAGTACTCTTGGTTTAAGAGCCAAACTTAATATTTTACATTTCAAGTATCTTTCTTGATTTTTATCTGCCTCTGGTTTTAGTAAAGGATGAGAAATTTTTAATGGTAATGATTTATTGATGGATTTAAAAAGCTTCTATGCATAATCATAACTCCAAGCCATTTATTTGATCAACTTTAATATATCAAAGATGGGAACTACTATTTTATATGGAAGTTTCAATTGCACATACCTTCAGATTCCTTCAGCTGCAGTTGTGTACTTCTGTCGAGTGTATGAGAATGAAAAACTGCAGATAAATCTGGGTTACCATTCAGGTGTATGAATAGTTATCTGTGTCTTAAACACTGTTGAAGTACTGTGTACATGGATAAAGGTACACTGCCTATGCAGAAATAACAGGCATGCCTACTGCTGCTTGTCCTTAATTTTCCCGAAGGTTGTATTTCATCTTCAAATTTTCATGAATCTTTTCTGTATCTTTTGGAGAGAGGTATTTCTTCTCTAATCAACCAGATGATCCTTCAAGTTGTCTCTTCAACGTTTAGAATAGAAAATGAGGGATTTAAATCTGTACTGAAGGAAAATTTTGAGTGCTGAGTCTCTATGATCCTTAAAGCAGTAGAAATTAGGTGTGTTACAAGTCTGCATCCGTGCTCACTCCCCTGTGTCTTCTATGATGGTCTGAAGAATAAGGGAGGTTTATTGATGGGAAAGCAGTTTGGAGGAAGAGATAGGAACAAGATTAATCAAATATGAATGTTTGCTACAGGAATTTTAGTGAAAGAGCAGGAACAGAAAGAATACAGAAATGAAAGAGAGAGTGAACTTCTTAAAGATCATATTTCATAGTTCTTTATTGTTATCTGCTCCTTGTTCTATATGTAATGGGGAAAGAAAAATACAAAAACTGAAAGAACAGTGATAAATACTTTTCTGTGGTGCAAATGACTTAATAAAAACTCAACTTTCATTGGTGTTTTATCATCCTTTCACCAGACATCCGTGGTGTGCTATTTATAGCTGCATAATTCACAGTAGCCTGTAAATTATCCTATAGGGCATTTCCTCACTGTTGGTTGGAAGGTGATGGAATATCCCAGCTGAGCGGCAGTATTTGCTGTAACAGTATGGCACACTTGCAAATGCAATTTTGTTGCAGGCTGCCTATGGCTGGAATGGAATTCTTGAGAGGGCACCAACAGTTTTTCTACCTTCCTGCTTTATGCCAAAAGCCAGCTAAAATGAGTGAAGGAACAAATCTTGACTCTCTCTTAAGCAGCATTTTTTATTCAGTCACATTTTTGTTGCTCTTCTCTGCTGTGAGACACAGCCAGGGTCTAATGCTGAGAAGATAGGAAGTTTTTCAGCTTCCAGGGCATTATTGACTCTGGTCTGGCCACTTCAGAACATAAATAGATAAAGGTATATATTCTTTGGGCCCTCTCAGGATACATATATGATTTTTTAAATCTGCCATGATAAGGATTAGTAAGCTCCAAATCTTTTAATTTAATAGTTTTAATTTACAGAAATTTGAAGGAAGACATCTCTTTTTCACCTAGAGAAAGAGGTTCTGGGAATCAACCATTAGCTAAGATCACATTACCTGACTAAATCCTCATTGTTAGAGGTTCACACCTGGTTTCTGACCTGCTTTTCATCTGGTGTTGTATCAAATAGATTAGTTCTTTCCTTTTTGGAATCAGGTACTGACAGAACATTGATTCCCATCAACCTAATCACCTGCATTTCACTATTCCTTATAAAATGTGGAAATCAAAACTATATTATAGCATTCTGGTCTTGTTTTTACCAGTGACATATGGACAATTATCTTTGTCTTTCTAGCCTTCCTTTTCCTCAATGTTTATCCATCCAGAACACCTAAATACTTTTGAAGCTCCACAGGCCCTACTCTATATAACTGCACTGCAGCCCATGTTCCTGAAGAACAATTGCAACATGCAAAAAAACAAAAAGGGTGAACAGGGGGAAGAAAAAAAATAAAGTAGTAAGCAAGATCCCTCATTTTTTCTGCTCTGCAGTGGTGATTTACAAATTTGCCTATTCTTATTGAGATTATCAGCAGCATATATATACTCACTCAATGAATGTGTCATACCAATCTCGTAAAAAGACACATAATCTCTTCATTTAATGATTTCCTATTAACAGCTACTTTTGAGAACAGGTGTCCCTGCCCCTAGCAGAGGGGTTGGAACTAGATGTTCTTAAGGTCCTTTCCAGTCCTAACTATTCTATGATTCTATGATTCTATGATTGCATAGTTCTAATATCTTCATCAGATTGTGCTAGGGCAAATACCCTGTGGAAATCTAAGCACATTATATCTCTACTGACTCCTTTAACAGCTCAACTTGTAGTGTCCTGGAGGATGTAATCAGGCTTATGTGACATGATTTCTTTTTTCAAGAGGCACTGTTGAGAGGCAGTACTTATACAGCTGCTCCTTACTTCTCTCTAAGATAAACGAATGCTCGGTCAGGTTTTCCATTAATTTATTGGGAGTTATAGCAGTTTTTTTGTTTCTCGGGTTACCTTGCTTGCTTTGCGAGTATTAGAATTTAATGTTTCTCTGTCCTAGACTGTGCCTGTACCAGGTATACTGAACATAAACAATAGCTGTCCAAAATGCCCTAAGACAACTTACTTCTGGTGAAAGCTATTTGGGTTTGTTAAAATATTTTCTTTCTTATGTTTATGGTGTAATAGTTTGCTGAGTTACATTTTACCTAAAATATTTTTTTGATATATATATATATATTTTTTTGCACTTAGGAAGCCTGCCAAAAATTAAGTATTACCCCTTTTTATTCATATATGTCAAATGAACAGGTAGTGAGCTTGTTTTACCTGTGTTTCTATTTCACTTTCTATATTCATCTTGCAATAAGTAACTTGCAAGAGTAAATCCAGCCCTTTAATGTGCTGTAAACCCAGAGTTGGCCAAAAGTGTTTTCCAGAACTGTGGTGTCAATCCTTTTTGACTACCAGAAAGCTTCTTTTGAGTGGTTTCCTCCTTACTTTCATTCACATTTTCTTCCTAGACATATATATCCAGCCAGTTTGTGGGCTATGGCAAGAGTATTCCATATTTTCTAGTCACGTTTTGAGAAAAGCTCATGGTTGTGTAACTGGTTTCTTGTTAGGGCATTGTTTGTCCAGCTGGAAGTTTGATTTGTACATGTAACAGATCAACTGCAACATGAGGGAAAACAGATTGCATCAGCTTCTACTAAATGTGGTTTTCTTGCTCAGACCCAGAATCCTGGCACTGGTATGGATGCTGCTGAAATGTTTCCTTGACAGCCTTTGATCTTCTGTTCAATTCACTTCTGAATGAGGGTCTGACTTCTAAAAATCTTTTGCTTTAAATGGATGCTGCCTCCCTGTCTGCTACAGTCAATTGTCAGCCAAACATTAGCCCTCCCATCTCTAAGATTCAGTCCCTTCTAGTTGCTCTTCTCTCTTTTGGAACATATGATCCAGTATTTTACAAAAATAATGCCTTGCCATGTGTTACAGTTCGCTGCCTCCAGTATTTCCTGCTGTCATTAGTTTTCAAAACAAGGAAAACTACAAAGCTATTATCTGAATTTCCCCTGCTCCCTGAGAAGATCCTAGAAGTCCTCTTTACCCCTCAATTTCCTCAAGATACCATGACCCCTATCTTACATCAGTTCCTCCTTTGTAATGTAAAGCCTCTCAGCACCACAGAAACCAAGCCTCCTTCAAGTCACCGATAAAGGTGTTTGATGCCCAGGTCCTGAGACAGACCTTGCGGTGCCCTGCTTATCACTGTCCCAGAGCTGAACCACAACTCTCTAACCACTGCCCTCTAAGCCAAACAGATTTTACCTGGTTGTCCACTCACCCAGGCAGTAATATCCCAGTACAGGAATGCTGTGGGGTGCAGTGATGAAAGCCTGGCAAACTTAACGCAAATGGCATGCACTGATTCTCCTGTATCCATAAAATCAGTCATTTTATCACAGAATGCACTCAGGTAGTTCTGGCATGATTTACCATTGGTAAATCTGTGCTGATGGTTCCTGACCACCTCCTCCATCATGCACCCAGAGATGTGTTTGATGAGAGCATGCCTTGTGATTTGCCCAGGAACTGAAGTCCTGCCCAAGATCTTCCTGGATGCTGGATTTCACCAGGATTTCAGCTGTTCATCTCCTGCATCTGCCATCCTTTTCCCAGCAGCACTTGCTTTTCCCCTCCACCTTCAAATTTAATGGTTCAGTTAAGTCATATGAAAGCTTACCCAGAATATATTAGCTTAGATATCTGAGGCTGTTTTCTTCCCACCTTTAATACATTTGGCTGTACACCTTAAAGAAGTATATTTACAAGGCTGTGAAGCCTTGCTACTCCAAAGCTAAATGTGTAAAAAGCACTTAGAAGTTATTTCAGGGATATCTATCTGGTAGCCAAGAAGTAAACTTAGAACTAAGAAACAAATAAAGAAACAGAGAAAGAAAAACAGGAAGGCAGAAAAATTCACTTCAAACTGGACAAAGTAGCAAAGCTATGTCCAGGGCACAGCAGAAATGTGGCACTTGGTTTATTTAGTACTTTCATCTTTAAATCTGCTTTCATAAAAAATTATCTACTTCAAACTTTTTTTCTGCTTCTGCCTGTTTGTATTTTTCATTTATTTCCATCTCTTTCACAATATATTTTTACCTGTAAAGCTTTAATTGAATTTTTTGTCAAAAAATAAAAAAAAACAAACCAAAAGCCCGAATGAATTTTACCTTAACCAAAGCTTTTCAACTCCCAGAGTAGGTAAGTTTTATTAGTTCTGCTCTATGTTCACTACTTGTGCATGTCACTATTGTATCCCAAGCCCTCAAAGGTTTTTTTATACATTATTTTTTTTCAGCATTTCCATCATATCTGGTTGTGTGTGTACAGCAGGCAGAGCACTGCAAATCCTTCCAGATGAAGACCGGTAGATACTATAACTTCTTTAAGTTAAAAACATCACAGTCAGTCTGTGGACAGAGCTTCCTTTCCATATCCAAACCCTGGAGGCAGATATTTACCTCCTCTGAGTTCCTGTGCCAAGGTTTCTGAGTAGATTAAAGGGGACTTGATTACAGAAGCTGTTTACCAGTGAGAGATATTTTTATGTTTAGAATACAGAACTTAATACCTGTAATAGCAAGAAGTTTCCATAAGTGGGCCCTGAAAGATATTTCAATCAATAAGAGGATCTCTCCTCTTTTAAAGAAGGAAGAGTTAAATGCAAATTTTAACTAATGAGAAAAAAGTTCACATACAAAATGCAAGAAGCACCATTCCAATCACCTGAAAAGCAAAAAACAGGTTGTAATGTGTAGTCAATTAAAAATTCTCTTGGGTCTTAATGTGATGAATATTTGATGTTGCCCTTAAATAGGACACCTGATGGTTGCAGGGAAGTTTTTTGCTAAGTTTAAAACTGTACATAAGGTTATGCTGAGCATATAGGATTTGATGAAAACTACAGTCAAATATTAGTTTCAGAACTTCATGTTTTCACTTTGTGCTGCCTGAGCTGAAATCAGAGTTCTTGAATATTTTTTACCATCCTCTGTTCACCTCTTTTCTGATTCAGCTGAAATATATAGGTCTGGTGTCATTATTTCTTCCTTTGAGTTTCATAAATATAGCTAAAGGTGCCCCTTTTACTCTGAGGATACCTGTCCTATGAATATAAATAGCAAACACTACAGGCAGATAGTCCAAAGACGTATTCACCTTGGACCACTCTTACCCCACAGAGGACTAGGCATCTGCTGTGGCTGAAATTGGATGGAAATGATCCAGAACTTTGGGTTACCCAAACCAGAAAGATATGCAATTAGCAGTAGCGATTCGGTTACTTTTGTTACGTCAATGTGTATTGAGGCAATTTCATTTGAGGAACATCATGTCAGGACCTTTCTGTCTTTATGGTATTCCAAAATTTGATTTGATATTGTCATGACTACCCAGCTCCTCAAGCTTTATCATAATCTATTCCATATTTAGAGCAGATGCCTTTGTACTCCTTCATGCTAAAGCAAGGCTCCTTTTACTCACAGGAGCAGTCAAGATGATCTGTGTCGCTGAGATAAGAATAAATCTACCTGTGCTAAACCTGCAGAGGAACAGATTTTGCCATATTAATGAAGATATTAATTAGTTGTAAGGCAACACAGTAGAACCCTTGATTTAACCAGGGTTGAGCTCTCCTTGTAAAATGTATTATATGGATACGAAAGGAGATAGAGTCTATGTTCTAAGGAATATAGGATGCAGAAGGTACATGTGTATACACACGTTGGGGAGAGTAAAAGAGTGAAAAAGCAATTGGAAAGTGCAAAGTATGGGGAACGATGCTCTAAGAGTTGATTTTTTTCTCTTCACCTGCATTTTTACTCCAATAACTGGGGAAGGTTATATGGCTCTTAGGGGTCAACTAAGGCAAGGGAAGGAGCCAGTGAAGAAGCACTGATGATAAGATGAAATGTAGACAAAAGAGAGCATTTTGGTGATGTTATGTAAGCAAGTGAGTGGCAAGACAAGGGCTCAGCATATACATGCTGTGGAGAAGTATGTGCAGTGAAGCTATTTGTAAAGAGACAGTACAATGTAATTTGTTTGAACTCTACTGTCTGTGGTATGATTGACTTATTGCCAGTGGGATTTGTATGAGTAAGTGAACACCAGAAGGAGGAAGAATACTAATAATAGGGGTTTATTTTATGTATGGCTATCTCTGTTCATCTATGTAAAACATACCAAAGTATATTAATTCAAATCTACTTTATATAGGATTATCTCTTTTCATCTGTGAAAATTATATTAAAAAATAGGTCAATTACAGCAAAACTTCTACCAAGTATGAAAAAAAGACACTCATAAAAAGAATCAGATTGTTTTCTAATTACAAAGAATGAAAAAATAACATCAATTTTAAGATGCATCTTCAATGGAAGAACAAATATAAAATTGGAAGCTGACATCTTTCTTTTGCAAACTGTTCCTCTAAAAAATGCTGATTTGAACAAGCTTCCAAACTAATATCTTCTATATATACATGAAGCCATTGCAATTTTTTTCCCCAACTGATATTTGGTAACAAGGCCCTTAGCAGATGGTATGCCAAGCTGGATCACTTATTTTGTGCTATTGAAGTGTGGTTTTTAAACCCATTTCCCATTAAAAACTATAGATCTTTTTATATAATGGCTACCACTGAGGCTATGGAGACATTTGTTCATCTTCACAAACTGTGCCAACTAATTTATCAGGCAGACACTGATAATAGGCAAAGTGACTTTCATGTTGCAGGCAGTATTTGACCATTTCACATAGATAGACACTCTTGGAATACGCATGTGTATGGTCAGTTTAATACTGCTTTGAGGACAGGCTGATATCCTGACATACTTCTAAACATAATGCCTAACACTGTTGTCCCAAAGCTGGCCTTCACTAAAGCAGTGGAAGAGACAGTGTTGAAATTACAGGTCCCCTTTTTACAGCAAACCAGCTGCTGCGATTAGAACTGATTAAAGTAGGTCAAGGGGTTGGATTAGAAAAACTTCATCAAATTAATTGTGTACTGGACAATGTCTTTACTTCTTAAGCTTCAGTTCACTTTCTGCATTTGATTTGGTCACTAGAAAGAGGCAAGATATGTGTGCTGTCATGAGGTACATTGGGTAACTTTGAGGTAGTTTTGGAGTTGGCTAACACTAGATGAAATTTCTGCAGTGTGTTGTAATGCAGTGGAAAAGGAAGGATGGCAGTGTTTTGTGTCCTCATTCCAAGTGGACCTGGAGATAGACTGAGCTTCACCTAGCAATTTCTGAGGAAAGTTTATGTACCTAATAACTGCTAACCTGCTGTCATTTCATGAAATAATTGATGATTATAATTCAATATAATGATTCATTGTGATAGAGCATTTCACACATTTTGTTTTGTTTTTATATCAGACTCCTAATGAGACACAGAATGTTACATACCTCTGTATAAAGCACAACAGAAAAGTAAAGACAGAAAGACGAGATGCTTATGGAGCCCACAGGATAATAACTCTTCTTCAATTTACTTCAGCTGTCCAATTAATATCTTTTTGCAAGGAAATTGATATTATGGTGTTTACCCACATGACTCTAGCAAATAGATGAGGTTTTATCCATTTACTTTGATGTAGGTGGTACTATCAAAGGAGTCCTTAGCTGTTTACATCTAGGGGCTAGCATAACCCCTGGGAGAGAAAAGAACTCCTCTGGACCAGATGTGGGAGACCAGGAGTATCCTAGAGTAGTTCAAATGTCTTTACATTTTTTCCTATACCAGTGGTGTAAGTGCACTACCTTACTTTCTTAGTGTACTGATATTACTGAGATCAAATCATCCTTTTTTAGAGAGCTCTATTCCTGCAGTATCCAAGTACTAGCATATTAGATGATGATTTTAAAACCATCTGCCATCCACTGCAATCAAGTCAAAGTATATATTGAGATCCTAACTCACCCAAGTCCCTCTAAGACAGATTAATTCAAACTGACTGGCAGTCATTAACATGCAGTTCCTACTGTTGCAGATATTACCAGTAATAATTCTGTCTTAATCAAAGCCTTCCTGGAAAATGGACAAAGGGCTCTGATGAGTAATATCCTAGCTGCAAACAATTTCATGGGACATTTTGCTAAACCTTGTTTAGGAAATTAAGTTTTTTCATAGTCCTGAACTGAATACATATCCATGAACTTTGCCATTATAATAATAAAATCAGACAAAAATCTAATGAAGCAATAGCTTTGTTACATCATGCATGGAGCAAAATACTATTTCTGAGGTTCATGTGGGGGCCAACTTCTATGATGGAGAAAGGTTTGCCCAGAAAGCTGACTACGCCTTGTATAAACTTAAAGGATGGAAAAGGTAGAAGAAAAGCTACTAAGTATTAGAAAATTGACAGTTCTCACTGATAAATGTCATATCTTGCCATATCTTCCAGTTGATAAATGCAGTAGGGTATTCTGGTATGGAAAAATTTGGTTTATTGTTCAGCCCATATGTTCAGATATAAAAGGCTATGTCTTAACAACTGAGTTTTTCCATTTTGTGGTTTCTGCTAAATTTATGTTTGGGAAAAATTAAAAGTTTCTCTATGCTGCATAGACCTGGTGTAAGCAGAAATGTAAAGCCTTCGTTAACATGTCTCTTCCGGGTAGAAGTCTCTTAATGTAACTGAAGTAAATACTCTTAGCCTGAATGAATTTTGAACAGTCTCCAAAACTAGCCTTTGCATGGCAAAGAACTGCCTAGTTCTGTCCACACATATCTCATAGAAGGACTACTCCCATTTATGTATCTTCTTACTAGATAAGGTCAATAATAAATGGAAATAATCTTAATTTCTATATCCTCTCAAATTTCAGTACTGCTCTTTACAACACTGTTTCTTGCTCTTCTGATGTGGTTTTGGTTTTTCTTTCTCTTCCCCCACTTCCATTTGGGGAAAAGAAATGTCTGTTTGTGCCCGAGACATGGTTTTGGTTTGCTGTATTTGCACTAATGAATGAGCCAGCATTTCAGTCAAGTCGTCTGTCATCACCACGCAAATTTCCCCCACCAATCCCACTGCCTGCTCAGTTCTGTGTGCTATCCCTATGCTCTAACCACATCTGGCAGTGTCAGTAGTGGCTTTATGTTCATTAGCAGATGAAGATTAGGTGAAGATGAAGGCCTGTGCTTAACTAAGGTTTAGCACAGTTCAGGTTAAAAGTATAAGAGCAAATTCAGCTGCTCTGTGCACTAGAGATTAAATTGTCTTTCATTTCTATATGTACAAATAATAGGAGGGACTGAATATTAACTCTAAATATTAGAAGAAACCCCTCATCATGTGATAAATTGCCAGCCCAGGTTTATGTGTAGAAAGAAAAAATTAAAAGGTAGACATTTACCTTTTTACACAATCTTAACAATTTTGTTGTACATGTTTTTTGTACTGACAATCTGCTACAAAACCTATTTGAAAAGATGGAACTTGAATAATTATCACCAGTGTTTCCACTGAAACTCTTAGACTATGAATCTGTTTGTTCTTGTTCAACTGAAACACTCACTGTCTTGTAGAGAATTTGAAGCTTCATTTCCTTTAAAATTTTCCAGGGACAGGATGTCAGTCTAGCCAGAATGTCCTTAGGGGCATCCAGGGGAACTCCAAACAATGAATTTAAAAAAGCTTGTCATTGAAACTGCAGTTTTTCAGTTCTCAGAAGAAAAAAAAAAGAAAAAAGACAAAAAATATCTTGGGGAACTATTTTTTTGCAAACATGATGCATGTTTTGAATACTATTTCTTTTTTTTTTTTTTCTATTTCAGGACAAGAAAAAGTGCTAAAATTTCTAGTCAAGGCGTACAAATTTTTTTATCCCAAAATACCTCACTATCAATATAATACAGATGTCCAGTTCTTGATTATACGTTAGAGAGTGGATTTCAGGAGCAAAACAATAATTTTGATCACAGCAGATACCTATGTCTTAGTACAAAAGATTACTGTTGGTTGCTGTGTTACAAATTTAAGGGAAATATGGTGAATGTACCATCTGAGATGACTGACAGGCAGTACAAGTGATGTCTTGATATTTGTTGTAGAGAAGTCTTTCGTCTATTGCAGGGTCAGAAAGCCTCGTTTATGGCTGAAATGTTAACCAGGATTTTGGAAAACACAGTTTAATTACTCAGTTATCCACACTGTGACAATTTGAATAGATTCACCCCTACATCACTTTAGCATCTACCTGAGGTGCCTATGCTGGCAAACTAGCTATTCTGCATCATCTCTGTAGTTGACAGAGAGAGACAGAGAGGATGCAGAAGGTTGATGAAGCCAACTAAGATCTGATTTTGGGATGCACCTATCTCTGTTGCCTACTTAGAGACTTCCACTGCTCTCTGGTTAAGCAGAGCAAATGTAGCCCTTCATATGTTGATTTTCCACTTGCAGAATGAAACTATTTATGTTCTTTCATGGGTTATGTAAGTTTAGACCATTTTCCCAGGTTTTTGTAAACCAAAATGTCTGTCTCAGAACTTAGGCAGAAAATGGTGTCATGAAAGTACCTGAAAATAAGAAGGCATGTGTATGTGAGTAACATTCACATTTAAGGCACGCCATTAAAGCAGAGAAGTCTCAAAAATATTCAGTTAGAACCACTTTTTTCTGTCCTCACTTGCTGTCTTAGTCAAAGCCAGCACTCTTTCCATTATACAGTGTTTGAAAAGCTAACACATTGTATTTATTTACAAGTCCATGTTAAACTGATTGCCCTTCCTCTGTGCAGCCCAGGAATTATACGCATCATCTGATCCTGATGGCAGATCCGTACATTGCCAGCAATGACATCGTTTATTCAATGTTTCTATTAATGATAAATTTAGCCATCTAAAAGGATGAGGCATGTGCCCTCAGGCTGATGCTAGATTGAAATTACCACTTAGCCTGCAATGAATTGCCTACTTTTTGATTAATAGGCTAAATTCCAGATCTGACCTTTTCAAATTTGCTGAATTATTAAATCTTGTGACAGACAACAGAGTTCTTCTTACAAGGAGAAGTGTATTATGCAAACATGTAGGGTCACCTAGAGAAAAATCCAGCTTTTGGTACCTTGTAACCCCACACACACACACACACACACAAAAGTGTTAGCCAGAGTGCCACGTCAATCCAGTTTATAGCTGCAGGATAATGCTTCTCCATTGTGCCAGCATTTCCCATATTGCAGTCATGCAGAAGATAACCTGGAGGTGTAACAAGTGGTTCTGCATTGTCTTTTCTAGTTTCAGCCCCTAAATTATCATTACTTTCCATTTCTAGAAAACCCCACCTGGTGCTCTGTGCTTTTATACTTAGAATGTAATAATTCCCATGCTAGCTAAAGTGTTCTCTAAATGACACTGTGCTGTAGATATATCTTCAGTCTGATGAGAGGTTTCTGCCTGTTGCTGTTGGACATTCAATTCACAGAAGAAAGTTCCAGACCCCAGAAAATAAATTAAAACACTTTGCTGTGAATTAGATGCATATCATGTAGAATATGCAGCACTGTATTCAGCTCTGGGGACCCCAACATAACAAGGATGTGGATTGGCTCAAGTGAGTCCAGAGGAGGCCACAAAGATGCTCAGAGGCTGAAAGAGATGAGCTTGTTCAGTCTGGGAAAGCTGCAGGAAGACCTTAGAGCAGCTTCCAGTGCTTAAAGGGGGCCTACAAGAAAGCTAGAGAGGGGCTTTTTACAAGGGCATAGAGTGACAGGACGAGGAGGAATGGCTTTAAATTGAGAGAAGAGAGATTTAGATTACGTATTAGGAAGAAATTCTCCCCTGTGAGGGTGGTGAGGCACTGGCACAGGTTGCCCAGAGAAGCTGTGGCTGCCCCCTCCCTAGCAGTGTTCAAGGCCAGACTGGACAGGGCTTGGAACAGCCTGGTGTAGTGGAAGGTGTCCCTGCCCATGGCAGGAGGGCTGGAAGTAGATGATATTTCAAGTCCCTTCCAACCTAAACCATTCTGTGGTTCTGTGAATCCACAGAACCACAGAATGGTTAATATTGGAAAACAGCTCTGGAGGTCATCTAGTCCAGCCCCCTGCTCAGAGCATGGTCAGCTTAAAATGTTTAGGGCTGTCTTCAGTGAGTTTTTAGTACCTCCAAGCCTGGATACTTTACAGGTTCCTTGGGTAGCCTGTCACAATGGTTGATCACTCTCAGGCTAAAAGTGTTTTTCTTGCATTCCAGAGGAAAATAGGAGCTGTTTTAACTTTTCTGCATAAGGAAAGAGGTTCTAACCCCAGCTTCCTATGCTGGTGTGCTCCTGCAGAGATGCTGCTTTCAAGTCCTGAATATTAAATAAATGAGAGAGACAGAAGAAGAAATGGCCATTGAATTTATAGATCATGATCCACTGTCACCATCCAGAGAGGTCAATACAGACTAGTATATTCAGCTGAAAAGAGCTGGATTCTGATCTGGCAGTGGTGTGCTCTGGAATTAAGGTCATGCAAATGACAAAACAAGATAGTATGATGGTTTCTCTGCTAAAAATAAATACCCATATCCCACAAGGCATTTTGCACTCATCCAGTTTCAATCACAAGCGAAGAAGTCTGCAGATAAACAAATATCGTATGTCTACTTGCAACTCACTTAAGTCTTAGGGAACCTGCAATTGATGCTACCCCGGCCAAAACCAGGACAATGATGAAACAGGAAATGTAGGTGAAGGTAAATGTTTGTAACCCTCCTGGTGTGGCCTGAAAAAAAGGAACTGTTTCCAAAAGAGGGATAAAAGACCTGGGGAAAGGAGAACCCCACTGGCCTTGACATGAAGAAGGGGGTTGGATAGAAGGAAACGATTATAATTTTTTACTTTATCACAAATGGAGGCATTTTTGTTAAAGAAATTAAAAAAATATGCCATAGGTGGAGTAAAAATATGGCTGTAATAAAGTGGGAAAGCCTGGGGTCCCCAGCTTAGCTAAACGCACTGGGGTGAATTGTCTGCATGATGTAACACAACCGCTTGAGGCTTTGTAATGTTGAAAGATTTAAATAAAATGCATTACAGTTATCTGAGAAATTTCTTCTGAGTAATGAAGTCAAGCTGTGTTTCAGTGCAGTGTGGTGCCTGGTTGCGGAATAGAAGCTAAGGAAAAGTGGAAGATGAGCTAGGAAAAGTAGCAGGTGAAGGAGAGAGACTGATGAAGAAAGAAGAGCTGCAGTATCAAACAGCACAGTCAGGTGCAGCGCCAAAGGTGCTCTGTATCCCACTGTGAGAAGTACAAGGAGCCTGAGAGAATTCAAGTGTCAGCTGCATCTGGGGTTATCTGGGGTGGGAAACCTCCAGCTGCCTTTGCAGCTTCTCAATCAAGAAAGATGGGAGGAATGTGTTATTGTATTTTTGTAAGGAAAACACTGGGTAGCTGGTTGTTTAATGTTGTCATTTTTCCCTTGTCTTCATTTTGTCTCTTCCCTCAGGATGATATTGTTCCTTTGAGTAATTGGAGAGTCTGAAGGAAGGAAATATCGTTCAGTGAATGTGCAGAGACATGAATTCTTCCACTTTTCGAAGTGCAGGCTCGGGCTGGTGTTCATTATCTGCCCCTATAAACTGAACCCAGCTCTGGCTGCTGCCCTCGGTGCCTAGCAGAGTGGCTACACTCCACCAAACAGATTATTTCTCCAAATTTATATGCCAGTCAGGGGTAGAGATGGAGGATAACAGTTTGTTACTAGAAGGTTTTAGTTTATGGTGTTTTTTTTTCTTGCTACCAAAACACACAAAGTGAGACTGACCGAAACAGGTCATGAAATTGTATTTAATTCAACATAAAACTGTTCTTAAAAGATTTTTCCAAACCCAGCAATGATTTATTTCAACATTTTCATAATTAAGCTGTTAGAAAACTGAAACCCTCCTAAAGCTGCTACTCCATGAATTAAAATAAGTAAGAAAAAGTGAGTTTTGCACTGCACAACTTGATTCTAAGCCTCTGCCTCAGCAAATGAGGCAGGACAAGATCAATCACTTCCGTCTTACTGCACTCAGCTGACATCATTGGCTGTGCCATGCCAAACAATACCGAGTTACATTTTCATCAGCAATTCACTATGATTCACCGGTTGCTGGCTTTAGACAGTCTATTGTTCCTCCAATTTGTTTTGGAATAGTGATAGCCATTTTAGAAAAAAAATTCTAATTTTGTCTGGATAAGGACTCACCAAAAAGAGACACTTTTTATGGTAACCTGTGTAGCCATAAGTCTGGCTATGCTTTCCATATGTGAAACTAATCCATGGTTGTGCATCCAGGAAAATGCTTCTGAGTTTAGACTGCAATCAGCATGGAAATAAACTGAGGGGATTTGGGACCATCCCATTTTTTTTTTTTTTTTGCAGCCTTATCTGTCCACGTTTGGATTTGTAAAAAGCTAAAGTCACTTGAGAATTCACATGATTTCTGTGAATTCTGTAGTTTCTGTCCAAAGTGTTGCAGCCCCACCACTATAAGCAGCGATTCCCCATAGCAGCTCTGCATACCCCACTTCAGCCAGAACTCCTGGAGTCACTTTGGTATCTGGCATGGCTGCGGCTCTAGATGCAGTGTGTTGGTTTACTCAGATACCTCCAGCACTGCAGCCTTTTCCTGCTATTTTTCCTCACTACTCTCTCTTGCAGACACATTACCACGTAGCCCTGATGATGGTCTCTCCCTCACTTCGGCAATCGCCAGAGAGCCCACACCTCCACCTGTCACATTCCTGCCCTTACACATGACTGGGTTATATCTACATTAACCGGCAGTGCAGACTAGTGGAAGCAGATTTACAGAGTTTAACAGTTCATGCTGAGGGTGCAATAACTTCTACAATTATATTTCAGAGTGTTTTGCTTTGCTCTAGGTCCAATCTGGTCTAAAGGACTGCAAGCAGCTGAAGCATGTCAGGAGTATCATAGAATCATAGAATAGTTAGGGTTTCTTGCTGAGTTCCAGAAGAAAAAAGAAAAATCCCATTTGGGTGCTCTTCCTTTGGAGTGTAGGGTAACAAAAATGCTGGGGTAGATTCCTCCCCACAAGCCTTCGCAGCACTCTTCTTTCCTGAGAAAGGAGTCAAGACTAAAGCAAAGACGTGTTCCTCTATGCCAACACTGCAGTATTTAAGCTATTTTTTTTTAACTAGAAAGAAACAAAATTTGACAGCTTATTGTTCAGTAAGGAGGGACCTGGTATGCTGTACTGAAGCTGTATTTGCAGTTGAAAGCCCTGTAATTGTCATAAGGCTATTATTCTCATTAAGACAGAAGCTGTAGCTCGTTGGAAAAGGCTCTTGGTGCATGCACTCCAAACAGGGCTGTTCCCAGTTCAAATTATATCTGTCATGGTGACAGTTGTGCAAAGAATCACAGTGAGGAAAAAAAAGTGCATCAGGAGATAGCTTAGAAAGTCACAGTCAAGGACAAGTAATTAGGAGAAATTGTGCTGTGTGGCTTTATGTAAGAATTATTCTGTAGTCTCTGCTCTTATAACAAATCAGAGTGCTTTTTTTGAGGAAAGAAAGGGAATTCAGTAAGCAGCTTGTGCTGTTCCTGCCACATTTGCAGAAACTTTGGCATAGTAAAGTATATATTGTTCCTTCCATATTTTCAGTTCACATACTAATTTTATGAAGA
This sequence comes from Forpus xanthops, assembly GCA_032466535.1. Classification (NCBI taxonomy): domain Eukaryota; kingdom Metazoa; phylum Chordata; class Aves; order Psittaciformes; family Psittacidae; genus Forpus; species Forpus xanthops. The sequence goes on along the minus strand of JASSUY010050433.1, from coordinate 11,574 downwards.
ATATTGTCCCTTTCTGAGAAACAGATTTCTGAGAAATAGATACCTCTAGTAGTATTGCAAGCTGGTGAGATAACATTTTGTTTTCTGACATAAGAAGCTGTACCAGGAGAAAGAGACATACCTTTTCCAGTTATGCGGAACAATGCTACTCATCAGTAAAGCCAATGAAACACAATGTTTGTGGGACAGTGATCATGAAGTCCAACTTACTGGGCTGTGCTCCTCATCTTTGCAACTGCCCTACAAACTGGTGGTCTTCTCAGAACCCATCAGCAGAAGACAATTACAGCACAAAGATTTTGGCCATGTCTTTATCATCAGTGGCATGGGTCACTGCAATATGTTTTACCTTATCTGAAGATTCAAGGGACTCACCCCAAGTTTTGCATTACAGGCTCCCGAAAAAAGGTGAACATCCTTTTTAAAATAGACGCCCTACATTTAGGGGGGTAAATTTAGGACAGGTTCCCCCCACCCCAGAGGCAATGAGGGTGTATGAACGGTAGAAAACCAGAAGAATCATCTAACACTTGTCTTCAGTGCTAATTTGTGAAGCCTCTTTTTTTGTGTTTGTTTGTTTGATGAGGCTCATTAGGGGCTAGTTGAAGGCTGCCAGCTCCTTCCGCACAGACTGCTGAGCAGGCTTTCAGCTGTGCTGGAGAGGCTAGATTTCAGCCAGCATGATACACACACAGCAAGGCTGCTTGTTTACTTCCTTTCATGATGGCTTTGCTTTTTCTAGTTGATTGTGGACTTGATTTTTACAAGTGCTATTGAAAAAAACCAAAACCACATTCTTAATCTCAGCTGCATTCTTGCAGCTGTGGGGAGGGGAGGAGGCAGGGAAGCAAAGACTTAATGTTTTCAAGAGCCAAAAGCTCCTGCTCCATAATTTCAGCTGATTGCTGTCTGATACTTAAAGGAGTTAATTAAGGTTCAAACTCAGTTCATTTCCTTTCAAGATACAGCGCAGCTATTTTTATTTTATTGTCTACCTGTTTAGTGTCCCATTTGTACTTGCATCAAAGGCACACCTTTTGTTTCCCAGTAGGAAACCAAGGTCTTTCTCTTACATATATATATACGTATATATATGTAAAAGGTTTAGTTTTCAGGTTATAATGTCAGGTGATCAAAGGGCCAGGAACATGTGGGTGCCAGTTACCCAGTCTTATATTAGGGGCAACGGCTGCATCCACATATGCAAAATGCACAATGTTCCACTGCAGAAGGAAAATTTACACGTGTGTGCGTACACAGATGCCCTCACTGAACTTCTCACAGTGGTTTCCTGGAAGAGATGCCAAAATTTGACATCAGTATTGAATTATGGAGGACAGCATATTTCCCTCATCAGAAACTTTTTCTTTTCAGCCTCCTCCTACACCTCTTTACTTTCCTGCAGCCTCCAGCAACTTTCTACCAGCTTCTAATTTCTGAATTATTCCCCATCCCTTTTTTTGTTTCTGTCCATCCTTCCTTTTCCCATACCCTTACCTGCCCTTCTGTCAACCCCTTACTTTGCATGTATTTTGCACCTCTCTCCTAGTTTCCATTTCCCCCATCCTCTGCTGGAGCTAGTCTGTCTTCACTTTCCCTCACTGTCAGGCTACCAGCTGCAGGAAGCACTAAAAGCACAGAAGATGCAGTCTCATCTCACTCCTGGAGCTTGTCATGTGAAAAGCCCCTGAAGGAGAAATAGCCGCAGAATGTTGTGTGTTGCTGTAAGTTACTCTGCACAGTAGTTTTAACCAGCGGATGGGGAGAAACCCTACAGTAGGTTCAACCACCCTTTGCAACAAATTCAGCATCAAACCCAACACTAATAGAGAAGATCATCTCAGAACTCTGGAAGTTTAAACCACAGCTAATTTTGCTTGGCTTGTCATGGGAAGGCTAAAAGGTATGCTCACAGCATTGCATAGGATTCCCCCTGAGAAAATCACATTTTCCCCAGATTTTGAATCCTGCAAGAATCCTTGGTGCAACTGTTGCAACGTTTGGTTTCGTTTCATTTTCAGATAGGCAAAATTATTCTTTCTTTCATGTGGAAATGCTTGAGTTATTTATACTGAACTTTCTTTATAAAAATCAGCTTGAGGAGAAGGTTTGCGCAGGCATGGGGAAATATCAGCAGAAATCAGCAATTCTGGCAATCATTTTGAACACTGGAAAAACAGGTAATTTTTTTTAGCAGCCTTAATCATGGCCATGGCTCCTTCCATGTCTTACCACAAGGCATAATGAGGCTTTGATTTGTCTTAAGACCCTGATCTCTCCCAAAGAAACAACTTTTTCTACAAATTAAATTGATATCTCTCTCTTGCTCATACATGAAAATGGAAAAGCCTAGCTCAAGGAATAAGGTGGGACAAAACCTTCTGAATTCCTTTGGAGCAATTAGGTACCACCCCTCATCCCACATGGTTTGGAAGAGCAAAGAAACCTTGGTTTCCCCATTTGGATTTCATTCTCTGGCAGCTAGTAGAGTCCTCTGAAATGAGTTTTTCCAAGAAATATAATATAATAAAATTGGAACATTAATATAAACCATGAAAAAAAAAATATAAATCTTAAGGCATTGAAAATGCCAATACATTAAATTTTCAATTTAATCAAAGTCAGGGGTCATTTAATGCAATATGAAGGAAAAAAAAAATTGGGAAATGAAATAGCAGTTTCTTCTGCTGCAGTTTGTCTAAAAGACTTGTATTATATTGACTTTCTGTATATCTCGACTTTTTTTAAACAAGGAGACCAGTCAGTCTAAGGCATATGAGACTGTTTGGTTGCTGTTAAAAAGCTCCAACAATGAGTGGAGCTGTATATATACGTGTTTACAACAGTGTATGGAGTCCAAAGGAGAAAACATTCTTTAGCATGACCCTCAACTAAGCCCCATTAAACTAAATGTATTTCTGCTGATTTTGGTAGCTGTAGCATTGGCTATCAATGAATTAAGCTCACAGCAAATGTTTAACCCAGAGGTTAAGACATGAGATTCTTTTGTGCACTCATGAAAGGCATGAGATCAGAAATGTGTTCCACTCTTCTGATTCCATCCTCTTTATGCCTTTCTGCCAAAAATAAAATCTTTCTCTAGGAGCTAATTACAAGTCATGAAAAAAGGAGGATAAAGTTGGTGGTTCATGTGAGATCAGATTCTACTAAACTGGACAAAAATGTATTTGGATTTTAAATGGGAAGGATGTACAATAGAAACCTCCTGCCTCATGTGAGTCATAAAATAAATTATGCTTTTTGTTTGTTTGTTTATCCCAACAATAGTGGTCAAACATGTTTCTTATGTGGTTTCCCAGGTTATTTTTTTCCTGTCTGACTGGAGCAAGCCAAACTTACACACTGCACAAGCTCTATGAGGAACTAACTACCTCCAGAAGGCTTCACTCCAGGTGCCAGAAAACTTACTGTGGGCTTTGTTTACCACTTACATGGAAAAGTCTCATCTCTGCTTATTGCACCTAAAGACAAAATCAAAATGCATTTGATTCTGCTGTTGTAAGGGTAACTTGTGACTTTGAAGTTGTCACATCTGAAATCACTCATCCACATTGTTGATCCTTTATACTGATGGACAGAAAAATATACATGGAAAAGTTTTCTTTCCCATATGCTCAACTTAACCATAGACTTGCTATTCTGAGCAATCAATGAAACAAAGCTGATAGATAACTTTTTTTTGGTTTATTATTTTCCAGGTTTTTCTCTCCAAGCCTGGCTGTACACTGTAAATTTCAAGCACAACTATTGTACTAGGTAGTGGTAGAATTCCATGGTTCTGTCCTCCACCATATAATTTAAAACCTGCTTTAACCCTTGATGAATCTTTCAGTTAAAATCCCAAACACAATTTTCCTTGGGTTTTCATATATCATTCATTAGATAGACCCAAGGGGAGAAACATACCATCTACAGTTGGTGGTTCATCTCTGCAAAATATATTAGTCACACAGAAAAAAAAAAAAAAATACATGAAAGAAAACCCCAGTCCTCCTTAGAATGAGGAAATTCAGAACTTGCAAGGAGTTTACATATCCCATTCAGCAGGACAAAGTGACTGGGCATGTAAGCACCTTTTCTTGCAAATTGTACCAATATCACTTTATGCAATTAATTAATTACAATTGCATCACCTTTAAGGGAAAAAATGAGGTCACGTAAGTAAATATGCAACAGAAATACTCTTAGTTCTTTAATATTTTTGCACACTTGAATCTGAATTGTCTTTGTGTTTGTACATAGATGCATTGCTGATTGAAACACACTGGAGTAGTTAGGTTTCACTTATATGAAAATTCAGGCAAGGTATTAATTTTGTTCTGTGGACTCATTTGAGCTGGGGCTTTAAAGTTTTTATGTTGTCTGCCATACCAAGGGAGACGTAGGTTATGATCAAGATCTGCCAGCACCACTATAAGCAATATTTCTGATTTTGCGTGTGATTGGATTTGGAAGATTAGTTGAAATTTATGATGTTAGGAAAAGAAAAGTTGCTTTTTGACTGTCCTATTTTCTCAGACATTCACATTTCCAGACTTTCCCATGCATGAAGAAGAGCCAGAAACAGACTTTCTCATGCATTAAAAATGAAAAGCTGAGTTTCCTATGTTCCAGGAGCTTAGACTTTAAGAAGGACAACAGAATAAGTTGTGGGAATTGGCAGTGCTCCGTAATAGAAATGGTTGGTGACAGTTGGAATAGCATCGTGTTCCTTTGACTGCATAACTTTGATACTGAAACTATCTTGGTACATTCACTTCCTTTGAAAAGTAAACCTTATGTAATTGGAAAATAAGAATCTAATATTATAATAGAGTTTCATGATAGCCATTAGCTTGCATCTCCAGTGGAGATAAATATCTATTATTAGTTCAGTCTATCACAAGATGTTGCAGTATTTAGGAAATTCCTTTGCGTCATAATTGTACATTCCTTAAATTGTGACAAACAATACCTTTTTCCCATTGATGCCCACTGTCTTCCATTTCTGTTTGTCTTCCAAAATGTAACAGATATTTTTATGAAGCAGGGAAATTGGTGGTTAATGAATGGTGGAAAAGCTTAATTTATCCTATTAAAGGCCAGTCTTTGTTTCCCATTTTGGTGTCTTTCAGACCTTGTTGATGCAGAAAGAGCATGATAAATATTTTATGAACAGGATCCAGCAAACACACAGAAGTATAATGCTGCAGTGATTAAAGGAAGTGTTTAAACTTAGATAGATACCGAGTCCAACTACTGTGAAGTAATGCTTATTCACAGTGGGACAAGATGTCCAGAAGCCCTGGATAGCCCTGGCATGTGCACCAAACCCTTTCCTTGACCTCACCTCCCTGACAAGATCTATCAGATACCTCTCTGTTTCTCCTTGCAGCTAAGCTAGTCAGGGGACCCATATCACTGGCAGCAGCAGAATCACCCCGACATTCCCTTCACTGCCCCATTTGTATACCCCCAACCTGCCAGATATAGCCAGCAACAGTGGTAGATTTGCCAAACAGCACTGTGAAAATCACCCCTGCCAGAAAAATCCTGTACAGTTTCTGCTGTTTCCAAACTCCCCAGTTAGAGCAAAAATTTAACATCCCCCCTGCCCTGCTTCCTTCAGGATCTTCCCACCAGGTCCAGCAAAGACTTTACGATGCCTGGCACACAGAAAGACTGCTTGCCTCCTGCTTGCCCAGCAGGACCCTCCTGTCAGTCACCCTCCAGAGAAATATGGCTAATTGCAACAATGAGTTTCCAGCCCAGATTCCTGCCACTAAATGGACCTCCCTGAGCACCATAATCCTGTCACTTGGCAGTGAAACCACGTCTTCCTCCTGGCACCACCGGCTGACAAAATGGAATAAGGACAGGTAAGCCAAACTCTGTGCACAATGCAATTTTGGAAAAGCAAACTCTGTCCCCATCAAATGTTATGGGAAAAGAATTATGGTGTTGGTGAATAGGAAGACATTTACTTTGAAAAACATGGTGACCATTCCAATATTAGGGTGTTTTAGCATCATGAAAGTTAAAAGAAACTTAAACAGCTACACGCCAAGCCAAACGAGAGGATAAATCTTAGCTGCTACAAAATGTGGGGTGGGAAAGGCTGAACGAGTGGGTGAAGATGGTAATTCATTTACCCTAGGTGTATGCATGTCTGAACACCTGCTTTTTGGATGGAGCTTGTTGGGTTAAAAAGAGACTCACAGAAACTTGCAGAATGAAAGTTACTCTTAATGCACTTGCTCTTTATGGGAGAGTGAAGGCAAGCTGCAAACAAGCGGAAGCAGAATCCATTTTGTTATGACTCTGTTAATCACTGGGAGAAGACACAGTGTCACTGAGAAGTTAGGTATGGATTTGCCTCTTTAAACTGCTCACCCCACAATCATAGGGATGGAGCAAGAACAGTTAACTTTATGCTCTTCAGTGCCTGCCCTGCTGCAAGGCTCTTATCTCCTCCTCCCCCCTCCCATCCTGCTCAGCACTGTCCCCAGAGCACATTCAGTGACTCCTAAGGAAAAGCACAGTCTCATTTTCTTTTTCTCCCTGATTTTACAGTTTGTTCAATGTTCAACAACGAGAAAAAGACCAAGAGACAACTTATTTCCTTGCTGCTTGCTCAGAGCCATTTAGAGGAGCCCAGCACAATAACACGTACCAAATACCATCAGCAGAGCAGCCGGGCTCTGAAACACAACCTAGGAGTTGCCATTTCCTTCCTCTGTGTGTGTAGGCTCATATATGTGTGTGCCTGCATAGCCCAGAAGCATTCCCAGAGAAATCTCTGTGTCTGCAACTGAACATAGCATTAAACTGCTAATAAAGCCGCTGCTGCTGAACAACCTTTCTGCTGTCTCCTCTTCCCACACCGGCCCTGAAGCCTTGATTGCAGAGGCACTGACTGATGGGAGAGCATAGAAAAACCTAAACAGTTCTGTGAGCAGGGTTCTGATATTGCTGTAGGTGCTGAACTGGTCTGATGCCCTCAGATGGTAATTTTTGTCCTTCAGAAAGGCCATTCTTGTACTTTTTTTTTTCCAGTGATCATACCACATTTATATGGCTCAATTTTCTGCAACAGCACCTTAATTTGTTCAATTTAAGCATTAACTTCTAAGAAAGGGTTAAATTATTTGCAAACAAAATAACACACATATTGCATATTTTTTTTTTAGAATACAGTGTGGATCCATAATAGTGCTTTTGCTCTAACAGGAAAGTCAAGTGGTCATTAGAAAGCTGAGTAGTCAGTGATCAAACTTAACAAAATCTTAGGAAAGCACTGCTATTGGTTTCTTAATTGTTCTCTGTTGTACATAAAGTACACCTTTATCAGGATGTCAGACCCTTGATGTGGGCCACCCTTAGGAAACAGGCTAAGTAGACACAAGGACAACTAGTTTACAGTTCATTATCATGCATCAGAGCAAGAAATTATGGCTTGAAGTAATTCTTTAATGGAATATCAGACATCAAGACACTCTTGGACCAGAAAAGGCAGAAAGAGTGAAAATAGAAGCAAAATGACAAAAAGTTGGAAAAGGATTTTTATATACTTTGAGAGAAAAAAAAAAAAAAGAAGGCCAGGGAAATGCAAAGTGAATTACTGAGGATTTTGTGTCAAGGCAACATTGCTCATACTTGGTAACAGAGAGCTTGTTTCTATTATCACCCTGTAGTCTGGGGAAATGCTAGATTCCCACTTCAAGCAATTAAATTAATTGGGGTTTTTTTTGCACTTGTTCTTTGTTTCCTTAACTGCACAATACCATGTACTGGTATCAATGCAAATTGCTTGTATCAGCTCATTCATCAGTGAAGGCCGTCAGTGTTTAATCCAGTTCCTTTCCATTCACTGTCCTGTGCACTTATGTTTCAAGAATACACACAAATTTATGCCTAGCTAATGTTTGGGATTTGAAATATGTTTGGATGTGTGTGCAGTGTCAATGTTCGCTGAATTTAATCAGAAATGCGAAGATGGATTTATTGCATGCATCACTGGGATTTTGTGGGCTTTAATCATTAGGCATTTGTACCCACAATACCTTTTTAAAAAATACTTTGTCATCACACAGAGATGATCTAACATGGTTAGCAGGAACATGCAGAACAAGGTGGTTCTACCTCTGAGTCCCAATGCAACATCTATGTGGGGTCGAACGAGTCAACCTTTCTCTTGCTCCCATGTGCCTGTGCCTTGCTGTATCTGAACAGGGATTTTGGTGTACATGACTTGCACCTTAAGCAGGCTTCTCTGTCTCTGTGGTTCCTCTTATCCTTCTGGTGTGTTTCAAAGATTTTACACAAGTTCAGAGGTGTCAGTAGTCACTAGATAGTCATGCTGGCAAAAATATTACTTTAGCTAATTGAAGATGTTAATATGAATACCACCTCCACCCATGCAGGCTGAGCATCAGAGAAATGCTCTCGGGTGTCTCAGAATGTGTCTGCCAGAAAAGGCTGGACCTTGTGATTTCTTTAGAACCAACTCCGGACCTTTTGCCATCAGAGCAAGTGGTAGAAAAACACATGGAGATAAGGTGGAATGAAAATGAGTTGGAGCTGCTGACACTGAAATTGATATGGGCAGGAGGCTTTGTAATTCCCATGCTGGAGCAGAATTTGCCTCCTCAATTTGAAAATTTTACTTACTTCAACAGTACAGTTAAATCTGATGCTTCAGCATCAGCTAAATTCACTGATCCAAAGCCATCAGGCCCATGACATTTTTAAGCAGCTATCCCTACCTCTATCTAACCTTATCTCTCAAATATATTGTTCCCATCTAGGGAGCTAAAGATTTTTATCCTTTAAAAAAGGATGCTTAAAAAAAAAAAATAAATGAAAATTGGCTTCATTTAGTTTAAAGCTCAGCCAGGCAAAGATAAGACTCAAACTACTTAAAACCTTGAAATTGGTTTCGTTTAAATTCTCAGAGCCTCATATAGAGTTCACACAGCTTTAAATGTTTTAGAGTAATTTAAACCCCCCTGTAGGCTTACATGATTGAAAACAGCACACATGTGCATTACACATGGCATTAGATCAAGGTCATTGGAAAAATTTACTGCTTTAAATTCTTGAATACATTAGTGCATAATTTTAGAGAGACGTATCTTTGAGATGCTTTAAAAAAATAAAACAATGCAAAGCTGTGTCACCTAAGTCTCTGCATATGATGATAGTCCTTTGCATATACCAACAAAAAAGAAAAAATGTAAAAGATCATAACTTTTAAAGTCTGTACAGTACTATTCAATATTCAGCTGAATGAAACTATAAGACATGTCACGGTTGGAACTTCTGTTTTCAACGAATACAGTTCAGAGCTCAAAATTTCTTGCCAGAACATGTAGGGAAAATGTAGTCAGAATCTTAATTCTCAGGATTTCTTTCAACCAGTTTTGCTCCTTTAAGAAAACCCTGGTCTTCAAGTTAAAATCCAGCATAGGGAATTTGAATCTGAATGGAATTTGATGAAAGACAACAGAAGCTAACAGGAATTCTTAAACAGAAGTGTTGGATGAGAGGGTTTGCTACAAGATTCCAAATCCTGTAAATGAGTTGAGTGTGACAGGAAGCATGTTCCTAAAATAGGCCTTCTCTTTTATGTCATTTTATTATCTGGTCTATTTACTTAAACAATGTAGTTATACTTAGCAGCTCTTAGGAGCTTTATTATTTTTTGGTTTAGATCTTCAAAATAACAAAAAATCAACAGCTATGAAACTGAAAAACAAATGTAAATGCCTCAACCCATACCCATTTCAGGGCATCATATGGCATGCACTAAAGGCTTAATGAGTGAAGGTGAAACAAATGCAGCTGTAGTTCTCCTTGAAAGACCTCTTCTTGCTTGCAGCTTTCCATCTGGTATGGGACTGACCTTGTTCCATATATGTTAGCTGATTGCTGCTATGCAGATGACATCTAAAGGAAGGAGGAGGAATGAGTAGGAAAAAGAACAGTGGACAGAAAAGTATAATTGTATAGTTATTCTCTTCCTTGCTTTCTTGCTACATGCAGAGAGTAGCAGGAGAACATCTTTATTTCTTCTTGAAATCATGCCAAAGCCTGTGCAGCTGTTCCTTAGCCAGGGAATGGTTCAGTCCTGAATAAATCTGAATAAATCAAGGAATTCCTTTTTCTGGGTAACATACACTACCATTTTTTATTTCAGTTTGAATTTCTTCTCTGAAACCCTGGGATCCTGACTTCTTTTGAGGCTGCTTTGCTTGGAGAGCCCTTTTATTCTTCCTGCCTACTGAGTTTTCAACACCATGGGGGATGTGAGTGCCTCTCTCCAGTTAAGCATAATCACCTACAAGCCCCCTTGATGTTGGTGGGTCCTGAGGCATGTGATAGCATCAGTCACTGTGGTGGTGCTTGGACCTTGGCACTGTTTAATTTATTAATGCAGATATGGCTATAATGCCCAACTTCAGCAACTGCAATTGTCAGCTCAGTATGGCTAATAGATATCCATGACCCGGAATGCACAGTGTGATGCTTCCACATTTAATGATATTGTTATCAGTGATCCCTGATGGCCCTCTGTGTACTCAGCCATTAAAATGTATGTGCCAGCAGCAAGAGTCCTCCCGGGCTCCTATGAGTTTGCCAACTACCACAAGCAGAAGGCTATTTTATAGACTAAAAAACAGCAGTGGATATTGCAGTTGCACTTTATCTGTGCTGCCTCAAATGTGTCACTTGCTTGGTTTACCAAGTGAGCATCTCATGCAGCTTGATGAAAGTCAGCCAAACCTATCTGCTTCTTATCAAAAGGACAAGGTCTTTTTCTCTCTCATTTCCTCTCTTGGAAACACTTGAAGAATTCTTTAAGAACCACTTAAGCATAAAATAACTCAAGCCCCACAGAGCATCAACTCTTTGTCTCATGGGATGTCTCAGATCCAAACTGTGACACCTTCTTCCAAGGTGGTGCTTCCAGCATGGACAGGTGACAGAAAGGTTTCACCACTTGAAGGGTCATTTCTGCACAGTGAAAGGCCAGGTCTCCCCCCCAGAGCATTCAGCAGAGACACTCAGACAAGCCAGAGACTCAGCTAAGCTTTGGCACATTTGCTTTTCATTTTTCTTCTGTTAGGAAGATAGAAGCAAATGAACAATTACAGTTATTTTTTGTCCAGCTGACAAATTATGCATTAGCTCAATTTAGCCTAAGCACAATTTGAAAATCAAAGCCAAACCAAAGAGATCTAAAAACATTTTCTAAAATTCATTAATCTTATTTGTCTTTTTCACCTCTTTCATAGAATCATGGAGTCATAGAATAGTTAGGGTTGGAAAGGACCTTAAGATCATCTAGTTCCAACCCCTCTGCCATGGGCAGGGGCACCTCCCACTAAACATGTTACCCAAGGCTATGTCCAACGTGGCCTTGAACACTGCCAGCAATGGAGCATTCAAAACTTCACTGGGCAACCCATTCCAGTGCCTCATCACCCTTACACTGAAGAATTTCTTCCTCAGGTCCAATCTAAACTTCCCCTGTTTAAGTTTGAACCCGTTACCCCTTGTCCTCTCACTACA
>JASSUY010050430.1:27113-40605 GCA_032466535.1 Forpus xanthops | reverse complement strand
ATGTCACTGACAAAGATGTTGAACAAGACCGGTCCCAACACTGATCCCTGAGGGACACCACTCATTACTGGTCTCCAACTGGACATTGAGCCACTGACCACAACTCTTTGCGTGCGGCCATCCATCCAGTTCTTTATCCTCGAGTGGTCCACCTATCAAATTGATGTCTCTCCATCTTAGAGACAAGGATGTCATGTGAGATTGTGTCAAATGCTTTGCAGAAGTCCAGGTAGATGACATCAACTGCTTTACCCCTGTCCATCAGTTCCGTAGGCCCATCATAGAAGGCCACCAGGATTGGTCAGGCAGGATTTCCCCCTAGTGAAGCCATACTGGCTGTTACCAGGCACCTTGGTGCTTTTCCTGTGCCTCAGCGTGCCTTCCAGGAGAATCTGCTCCAAGATTTTGCCACGCACAGAGGTGAGGCTGAGTGGTCTGTAGTTCCCTGCTTCATCCATTTTCCCCTTCTTGAATATCAGGGTTATATTTCCCTTTTTCCAGTCCTCGGGAACTTCACCTGACTGCTAAGTTTTTTCAAATCTGGTTTACAGTGGCTTAGCAACTTCATATGCCAGCTCCTTCAGGACCCATGGATGGATTTCATCCAATAGAAAGAATTTCAAAGAATTTTGAGAACTTCAGATACGATCCAAAAAATAAACTGGTACTTCTAGGGGCAATTTTTTTGCACACCTCTGTTGGATTGTTATTTAGACTGTCATTGGATATGTCATTTACCTCAGTATTAATGAAAGAACCAGCAGGGATCATTTAGCACCCAGCAATTATGTTTCATTCTAACAATTATCACAGAAATACCATAAGACTCTGGGTGTTTCTTCCCCATAAATTTTTAATAAGAACTAATCTTGCAACACCTAGTAACTTAAATAGGTTTCTTCAAGTACATCTAGGAAGTAGCCATAGCTCTTTCTGTAGAGGTATTTGCCTTTAAGATGACTTTTTAACTGTCTGCAGGTTTAGAGTGTAGAAGTAGCACAGAACATAATCTGAGCTTCTGGTCTTTCATTTGTACTAATGGGCATTATACTGAAGACTGAACTTGTATTCTTGTTTGGTAAAGATTGTTATCAACCATAAAGTTAAACTCAGGTCAGTAAGGAAAGAGCATTGCTGACTGAGGGTCTCAGATTTGGTCTCAGATTTGCTTTCTTTATAAAAAGAATGTCCTTGAAAACATTTTTGTATTATTGTTATGCTCATTGTAACCCACCAGCCTTCAGTTTTAAAGTTTAAAAGCTGACAAGTAGGGATTTTGAAGCTTTCACCAAACTGTTTCTCCACTGCCCTCTTAATTGTAATGGTTCAGAGTGCCAGTCTCTGTACAGGAGTGGTCAAACATTCCATTCTGATTAAAATTACATTACTCCATGAGAACTGAGGTACAGACCTGCTCTGCTTCTCTTTAAGCCCATTAACTCCCCAGATTGGACATTTTACAGCAGATATAAACCTCTAGGAAATCATAGGCAGACAATGCAAATCAGAACAAGCATCATTCTGCTCTCTCTTGGTACTCAACCAAGTCATCAGACAAACTAATATTTACTGTCTGAAGGGCTTCCAGCTCTATGTAGCTATTCCCCCTCTGATGGGCTTCCCACTATATGGAAAAGGGGAATCACGCTTCTTTCACCCTGTGGGATGTATTTGGATGATCTGATGGGAAGGATTTATGGCATGTGTCCAGAAGCTCTGGGTCTCAATCAGCGCAGTAACTTGTTCTGGAAGAATTCCAGAAAGATTGGGTAATTGGGGTTTTGGTGTCCCTATTTATTTCCTGTTATACCAGAACATCCCCAGTAACTTTGGTCTCAGAGCTGCGCTATGAAGTATGAGGGGTTTACATTCTGATGCATAACTAAGTGCCCATTTTCTACCCTCCCAAGGACAGCAAAGTATAGTAATCTTGCATTGTGACTGACACTGTGGTACTTATTTCATTAGTAAGCTAGACAGAAAACCTAGCTAGCAAACTCAGCTCCTTAACATCAGCATTTTTAGGTTTTACTAAGAATCAGATACAGGTATTATATAAAGGAATTCTAGGAGAGACCAAAATCACTGGTTAGTATTCAGAGGAGTCATTTGGAATAGAAATAAATAAGTGATTATTGTTTCCTTAAAAAAAAATAAACCAGAGTTGCACTTTCAGTTCACTTACAAGCAAGTCCAGTAACTAAAATTTATCTATAGCTTTAGTTTGTGTGCTGTATTTAATGAGTCTGTTTCACACATTAGAAAACCAAAGTAGTTGCAGAATATTAAGTCTTTTATTTTCTTGTTTTCTTTACAGGTTTAGCTTTCTTAATGATAAGAGATGCCTTTTTATGCTTAATGAAAAGTTTGCTTAGGAAGCTTGTGTTTTGTATGTCTTGGAACAGAGCTGTGAATATTGAAATGATTACAGCAATATCTTGTAAACCCAATTTGTTTGGCTTTTAAAATACATTTTTGTGCACAAAGACTAAAGTACTACATACACTCAGACTGGTTTTGATTTCCAGAATGCTCAAGAAATAAAAAAAAAGGAAAAAAAAAAAACCCAACCTACCACATACTTGGTTTTAATTATAAAAGACAAAAAGTCAAAAAAATCTCAAACAGTTTAAAGTGTGATTGACATATTTGCATAACTCTATAAACATCCGCATACTCAAAGGCCTGTCTTCTTGCCAGCTAATAGTTAAAACATCATCAGGAACAATAAAAGTTTCACTGTTGGTTTATCCAGGTTATCCTGAATTTTCTCCTCCCTGTTATCTATGTATTTATTAATAAATCTGTGCATGTGTGTCACACAGTGTGTACGGTTAAATAAGACTGTTATTCAGATGTGGTATTACCTCAAACTATGTTCTGATGTTTGTTTTGTTGTTCAAATGTATTGAGTATCAGAAGATAAGTTACAGACAAATGAGTGAGAGATTTGAAAAGAGATGTTCCTATTTAACTCTTTAATCAATAGACAAAGAGATCACCTTGAAACAAAAATGACTGAAATCAGCCTCAGCTGGTGGATAAAAAAGGAAGCCAGGGAAACACTTAAAATGGAGAACAGTCACAGAAATTGTTTTAAAAATAAGTGCTATTCTGAGCAGAGAAAGATTTTTTCCTGGCTGATGCAGTACTAATGTCAGTCATGAAACTGACGGTGCAACTGCTTTTCTTGTGATTATCCAGCACTGAACATACACTTGACACATCTGAGATTTGTATCTGCTCAGGGGAGGATGGGGGTAATGTGAGCCTTATGTTCTCACTCTGACTGTGGTCGGCTATTGGCAAGCGCTGATCCTTATACGATCTCAAGCTGACATGCTCCAGTACTATTAATCTGATTCATCTGTGTGCGCGTTTCATATACACTTAAATGCAGCCTGAGGAAGAAGGACATGTTTTTTAAAAAAGCAGGATATACTAGCCTGAGGGATGATATATTTTCATAGCTGTAGCTCTATTTGCCATACCAAAGAGGAAAATGATTTACTGTATCTGGCCAAAAATACTTTGCATTTACAGCCTTTCCCAGTACAAAATTATGCTTAATGCTCTCACTACTTTTGAAGGCATGGTCATTAAAGCTGCTGCTTTACAGGTTCTTGACTCTTAAAGATGTTTTTCTTTTGCCAGTACCTGCAAAATAAGATAATAAATGTGTTAATATTAAAGCCCTGGTGTACAGTTCTTGAAACAAATGTAAACATTTCAAATTATTTGAAGAAAATTAATTAACACTGATTTTTAATAGTGGTTTAGGCACTTAGACACCAAATTCCATTGGTTTCTCATTGAAATTCAGGCACAGGAACCAATCTCTTCTGGTTCTTAAGTCACTCAGTTCCTGCTAGGCATAGAGCAGCGCAGAGTCCAAGGTACCTGAAGGAGCTGATCCCAAACGGATGGCTTAAGGGAGATGAAGATGTCCCTTAGGAAGAGATCTTCAAAACAATTAAGTAGAATGGTTGAGTTAGGGAGGGTGGATAGATGGAGTCTTGTGCTGTGACCATGAAAAATCATGAGAATATCCTGTTTTCCAGTTGCATGGTTTAATCATCAGATTACAGACTGTTCTGAATTAGGATGTCTTTCCTCACAGAGTTGTTCTACTTGGTGTAATTAACTAAATGTTTACTGGGCTAGAGATACTGTGATTGACTTGTGACTCTTCTCTGAAACACAGTTTCTGAATAAATTTGGAATTCACTGTCACAGGGCCTGATCCTCTACAGATACTTTTAATTGTGGTGTGTTATAATTAGCTAAACAGTCCTGTTTAACTCAATAACTAAAGTTAAACAAGTTTGTCAACTTCTGTAGGGCTGGAGCCTGAAAGAATGAGAACAATGTTCATTGAAATAAATACTTCTCCTTTGTTATGAACCTCAGAGTTCCTAATCAAGCCAGAGTTTGTTTATGAAGTTTTTCTCAGGCTTTCTTGGAAATGTTGCTTAGCAAAAATTTTGTGTAATACAATAAGATGTTTCTATTCTAGGTTCCAGTTCTCAGTGTCTAAGCAAGCTTGAGTGTGCCTGACAATCTTCTTATGTATTAATAAAGTCTGCAAGCAGAAAATCTAATATCTTCTTCATTACCCTCAGGCATTGGTGAGATCAGTGCCACATTTTGCTTGTAAGAGGGATCCTGAGTTGGCAGTATATATGGCTTCTTGGTCCTAATGGCAGCATAGCTTGTCCCAAGCAACGCCACCTAGTTAATAACAGCGGATGGGTTATGACTGTGCAGCTGCTGGACTGTCTCTCACAGCAATGTTTCCTTTCTTTTAAACTGTAAGACATAATAATCAGGCAGACACCTTATCATAAATTCAAGATATTCTTGGATTAAACTTTTTTTTTTTTTTTTTAAAAAGTAACAATTAAAAAAAATCATAAAAACTCCAGTTCGGTTACTTCCCTTTTTGTTTCGCCCAAACATACCACATACAATTGAGTTGCCCTACCTTACCTAAATCTAATTTTTGCAGTCAGCTCAGTTTTAAAACTGCTTCTCCCCAGCCAAAATGTCTCAGGTTTATGATTTGGTAATACTTAGCTTTCTCTATCTTTGCCAGCTCCTCCTGGTCTGTTCTAGAGGTGGAACTGGTCCCACAGGAGGTGCCCTTAGCTCTTCCATAGTTATGCCTTTCATTCACCAAGGTATCCTCCTTTAGACCACAGGTCATCTGATAAAAGGAAGTTACAGAAAACACTCAAGTAATAAATTATGCTAAAATGCATTTTAACACTAAATTTACGGAGGTAAAATTGATTGAATGTCAAACTTAGTCATTAATTTCGCACAAAATATGAAAAAGAAGACAATGTAAAAGGATACAATCTAACAGTCAAGCCAAGAAGCTGTATTAGTCAGCATAAAAATTGTATCTGATTTGAAAAGAAATATTGAAGACTATTCTTTTGGTCTACCTGAATTCAAGATCATTGTTGCTTTGTCCTTCAGGACTACTCTGCTGTTTAATTATTTGATATTTCTCTCACTGCAGGAATAGCATTCTCTGCTACACAACAGAGGTGTAGATGCGTAGATGTGAAGGTGAAGAATACTGTCCAATGTTAGCAGTGAGAATACACAGTGTCAGCAAGAAAGCATACATTGCTCAAAGTTTCACAGAAGTTGTACCATATCAAAATCCACTTATCATTAAGTACATTGAGTTCTTTAAATTATTTGACATCAGTGCTGCAAAAGTAGGTTTTGCGTGACCAAAGGTGATGGATTTTGGTTCATTTTAAGGAATGAATACTCATTGCAGTGACAAATTGAATGAATTTGTGCCTGAACAAAGTTAGTTATACAATATATTCTTTGCTGCCTGACTTCTCATGAAGCAGCTGAAGTTGTCTTTCAGCTAGTTGGCATCTTTTCTTTTTGTTCTCATTATTTACTACTATTGGCAGAGTAACAACAAAACCAAAATCAGGGCTGAAGCAGTCCAAGAACAAAAGCCATGTGATCTCATCTGAGACAGTAGCATGGTAAAACAAGCATTGCTCGAAGCCACCATCCTGGCAAGTGACAGGATATGGCTGTGGCATGAAAGGCAGTTAATTAATTCATTGGGCTGCATCATAATTTACTTTGTCCTTTCACCAGGAACAATGCCAGTCACCTCGGAGTACAGTGTATGCCACATGCATCAAAAAGAGACTTGTTCAGTCTAAATTTCCAGAAATCATAGCCCACCCAAACCAGTCATAACTTATTTGTCTTCCAAACCACTTCTACTGACTTAGTTTCAGTATGAGATTCAGAAGCCTGGTTGTGTTTTACTTCCTGGTGTTTGATACAGTTTAAGATAATCCTGTTGACCATACTACAGCTCCTGTTAAGTGAAAGTTTCACTCTGTATTTAAAGAGCTGCTGCCAGCATGCATGCACCCAGACCAGAGCAAAGGAGCCCCTCGCTGCAGTATCCAAAGATAGCTGGTTGTCATTTCATGCCTCAGATACTCCACCCCTTCTCCTCTTGTAGAAGATTTCTGAGCAGCACGAAGAAACACATCAGGGCCAAATTTTCTTTATCAGATGTTAGAATTATAGACAGAAGAAAATGCAGTTGTCCTCATCCCCAACACAGGTTGAGCTGGAAGAGATCCACGCAGTGCACCAGCCATGTGTACAGAAAGACAGCAAAATGATCAACATGCTATTCCTGTGAAAAGTAGGAAGGCTGTGGAAGAAAATATTAAGCAATCAATTTTGTTTCCTTAGCAATTTGCTAGTCTTCAGGATATAAGAGATAAACCCATTTCTCTGTATGAAGTTATTAACCCTAATCTCAGTCACTTGATGATTGAATGATCTCAACCATTCAGTGAAATACTAAATACATAAAAATGTATTTATAGAAGGCTAAAGAAAAATAAAACACGGAGATACTAAAGCCATATGGTAAAAATGAGGTGCAATTGTCTCAGCTATGACAATTCAGTTTTGAAAATAAAGGTCACTTTTCTGAAATGATACCTTACTGTAGATTTTAGAAAGAAATGTAACAGAAACTTCAATTGCATTTTTGATTTGAGACAGTAATTCGATGTAACCAAGGGAATTATGCACTCCATCACTCCATCCACTATACTTTAAATGCTTTTGGCATATTTTTTAGTTGAAATCTTAAATAATTTCACAAAATTACTGTTTTCTTAGGATGAGTGCAATACCACGTTTTTTACGCGCAGATTATGAATCTTTGAGTGCTCATGAGCCATTTTTAAGGAACTCACTAAAAACAGTGAAAACACATAAGTTTTTTAAAGTGTTTGCACATTGGCATACCTGCTATAAGCAAAGGCAGGCATGGGAGGTAAGACGCCAGAATTCAGATGGCATGACTGAACCGTGAATATGAAAAATTCCAGTTTGGTCTGCAGAAACTGTGGTAATGATGGGTTTGTAATCTTATGAAGTATGTTAATTTCTTTGTGTTCAAATACAGCTCCCTTTTCCCAGATTCATTCCAAACCACTTTTGACAATTAACTAAGGCAACTAAGATAGGAAATGGTCACCAGTACTTAATCTCTTCATCTAGAGATTCTGTTTTTGCCACTGATTGGGTAAAAAAGTCACTATCCTATCACTTCGTGACTGGGCATAAGGCTTCTAGATGACTGAAAGCAGTATGATATGAATTCTGCCTTTTGCTTCTTCATTTCAGACAGTTGCAGGAAGAGCAAATATGTTTCTCTTTTTTATGTCAGCCACTGTAGCTCACAAGAGATGGCATCTGTTTCCTGCTTGCTCCTGAAGTTATTGCAGTGCTCCATGCTATCATTCTGACTTTCCAAGCTTTAAGAGATTAACTTATTTTATGAGTAGTGCTTAATGTAGTGAACATGGTGGGTGCTTATCAGTAAATTGTTTTCCCAGAAGTCCTGTTTGCATGTTCCCAGGTATATTTTATCAGGATCTTTCCACTTGAGATCAACAACAGTTAAAGTCTTGCTTGACTGATTCCTTTTCCTTTGCAGAAGAAAAGGCTTTTATATTTTGTGAAGAGAAAGCAATATCCGTTGTTTACAGTAAAACATTTTCATGTTAGTTAAAGTATGTGAATTTAAGTGCAATTTTTTACATTTCCTTGAAAATTTTATCCTTTTATTGACATATGTTCCTTGGGTTTATTTCCATGTGTTTCAGCTTCATTTTAATTGTCTCAGTTTTACAGCATGCAGAGTTCTGGTGATCATATAGCCTTAGAACACTGTCTTCACTATCTTTGATACAATTCACTGGTAGCTTCAATAAAGAATTTATGACTGCAATGCTTCTATTACTATTGAAATTACTGTTGAAATTCATTTCTGTATACTTGGTAGCGTAGTCTGAGATATGTTTAAATGAAAAACTGAAATTATAGTCCAGCCCTGTAATCCTCACATTTGCAAATTTGAACAGTGATATTATAGAAGCATAGAATGATTCAAATGAGAAGAATTCTCTGGCAGCCATCTCAGCCAACCCACTGTTCCAAATAAGACTTACACTGAGGTCAGATCCAGCTTCAAAGATTGATTAGTTGTAACATTTGTTGAAAGGCATTGTTCTTTTCATGCCTCTGTTTTCCCCCATTTTTCTGCTTTCTGTAATGACTTGCTTTTTACTGTTGACATTGGAAACTCCTGATTGAGTAACTGGCAGAGTACGGCAATAATGACCTCTAGCAACATTCTGACTTTGCCATCTAAATTATTGATTTGTGATTCTTCCATCTTAGGTATCTTTAGAGATTGATTAATTCTATGTGAAAAAAAAAAAAAGGAGTCTAAACAACACAGTATAACATTTATTCCACATTCTAAAAAATTATTTTGGCAAAATAACTTCAAGCATATTTTAGCTCAGAAGCCAAATTTAAATAAAATGTGTTCCATGTCTGTTGCCTTTGGATTTTATTCTCACAGGTAGATGAGAAGAGCAAACTGGTCCCTGGGAGCTGGGTTTGAAATTGAAGGCAGTTCTTCCTGCCTGTGTATGGCTATGCTTAGATTAAGACAAACTCTCTGAGATAAAGCATGAATTTTCACCAGTGAATACGGGAGCAAAATCAACATTTGGTAATTATTTTTCATGCTGGAATATGGTTTTTATTTTCTATCCATCCTCTTTTTTGTGAAAAAGTATCTTGGTGACAGCCAAAAAGGCTGAGGACAGATTAGATCCAGACTTGTGGCACAAAACATTTATTTTCAACTGGAGATTCAACATGTTCTATTCAGCAGACGTTAAAATAACTCAAAATGTTTTGTGTCTTTGATGTATGAAGCCTGAAGAAATGTTACTGCCAACTTTATCTGATTACAGAATCTTTATGGTCTGATACATTCTAGAATGCAGAGTTCAAAAGATATTTGCATTAGAATATATAGGTAATGCAGGAATTGTCAGACTTAAGCAGACCAGTTACCTGTTACTCTCTCTCCAAGTAAAGTATTAGCTGCTTAAAAGAAAGGCTCCAGAGGTCATGAGTAAGGAAGGAGTTACATATTGTATGTAATTCATCTTGCAGCCTTGATGCATATGATTCTCTAGCAATATCAATTAACCTCCCTAATTTTTCATATTGTATATGAAAAAGTTATTTTAAGATTTTGCTGTTATTTACATGCACACATGCCTATGATAAAGATTTTTATATTTAAATAACTCATTACAGAGAAAACAAAAAAGGTTTTCTCAATGCAGAAAACTTTACCTATTGATTTTATCATGTGTTTCATTCTTGATCTTCTTAAACTAATGAGGAGCAGCTGTGGCTTAAGGATACTTAGCCTAATAGATCACTTTGATGACATAGATGCAACTTTTAATAAACTAAATAGGCTATTTAGTTGCTTCTTTATTTTGTTATTGAAAAATCAATGTGATCAGACTGAAAGGAAGGAAGTTTGGACTTGGAGATTCAAAATAATCTTTATGTCTTCTTTTTTCCGATTATATTATCTCTCTTTCTCTTCTATACATTCCATACAGTATTTCTCAGGTTTCAGATAGTAAAATGTGGTAAAACATGCTATAGAGATGCCCATACTCAAAGTTAGTTGGCTCTATCCTTTCATTAATTGTTTTTTTCCTCATTCATTTTTCCAAAACCTGAAGATATTCTAAACATTTTCAAAAGTGCTTGGCATGTCAGAGGGTCAAACCAATGCCACTGAAGTTTTTCATTACTTTAGGCATTTTATCCCTTATCATGTTTTTTATTACTTAAGGTTTTCCGCATACCCAACCTCTTTGTTATAGATCTTTAATACTTCTCTTTCCTCATCATTTCTATGTCTCATTCTTCCCTTTTACCTGAGATCACTTCTCGGTTTTCAATGTTGTAATAAACAACAAAGTCTTTGTATTATACATATATATATAAAATCTGGATTGAATAAATTACAAATTGCCCTTTACTCTGTGTTTCTGGTTGACCAGAAAATCTCTTGCTATTTATTAAAACCTACTGTTGTGTTGAACTCTGTCTTGTCTGAACTCAGTAACCTCTATCCCTATAGCTTCCATGCTCAATTTTAGGAGTGAAAGCCTTGAAAAAAATTACATAGCTCTCCTGCACAAGTGGTTCTTGGCTCCATTGGGGATCTGAAACTCTGAGAAAACAGCCCACCTTTTTCCACCATAGGAACATACTCTGCACAAAAATATTAATTCCCAGTGTGGATGACATATTTTATTTTGGTGTTAGACAGCTGAGGCCAGGCAGAAGATGAGACTATATAGCAACCTTCCAGTATCTGAAACAGGCCTATACGGATACTGAAGAAGGACTCTTCATTCGGGACTGCAGTGGAAAGTTACAGGAGTAGCAATTTCAGACTTCAACAGGGGGAGTTTAGGTTAGATATAAGGAAGAAGTTCTTTGCCGTGAGGGTGGTGAGGCACTGGAACAGGTTGCCCAAGAAGTTGTGAATTCTCCATCCCTGGCAGTGTTCAAGGCCAGGTTGGACGGTGTCTTGAGAGATATAGTTTAGCATGTGGTGTCCCTGTTCATGGCAGGGGTATTGGAACTAGATGATCTTGTTCTTTCTAACACTAACTATTCTTTGATTCTGTGATCAGGGATATCACCAAGAGATTATCAAGCCTCCTACAGTCCACTGCTGCTGCTTCACGTGGGCACCAGTGATACAGCCAGGAGCAGTGTGAGGAATCAAGGATTACAGAACACTAGGAGTGGCAGTAAGGGACTCTGGGGCACAGGCAGTTTTTCGTCAGTCCTTCAGGTCAAAGGGAAGGAGTTGGAAAGGGCCAATTGACTTTGGTGAATCAACAGATAGCTGTGGTACTGGTGCCACAGCCAGGAGTTCGTCTGCATTGACCATGAGACTTGCTTTGAGAAACCTGGTCCGCTGGGAACTGATAGCATGCATCTGTCAGAGAATGGGATGAGTATCTTCAGTCATAGATTTGCCAAGCTTGTGAAGGGGGTTTTAAAGTAAAGTTGCCATCTATAACGAGCTGAAGTATATGGAGACCCATTTGAGGATGGATGAGGAGCCAGCCAAGACATTATGCATCAGGATTAAAGGGAGTACAGAAACAGTGGACAGTAGAGTGGGGGTCTGCTACAGGCCATCCAACCAGAAAGGCTGAGTGGTTGAGGGCCCTTATAGACTGTTAGGAGCAGCCTCATGTTCTCAAGCACTGGTCCTTCTGAGATACTTCAACCACTCCAATGATCTGTTGAAGGAACAAGACAGAAGCAACCCAGGAGGTTTTTGGAATGTGTTGAGGATAACTTTCTTCTTCAAGTAATAGAGGAGCCAATAAGGAGAGGTGTAGTGCTGGATGTTGTCCTCACCATCAGGGAGGGTCTGGTGTAGAATGTGAAGCTCAAGGGCAGCCTTGGGATCTGTTTGTTAGAGTACCATGGGGTAAAGGCCTGAAGGGAAAGGGGGTCCAAGAAAGCTGGTTAATATTCAAAGAATACCTCCTTCAAGCTCACGAGAGATGCATCCTGACAAATAGGAAGTCAGGCAAGAATACCAGGAGGCCTGCATGGATAAACAAGTTGCTCCTGGATAAACTCAGACACAAATGGGAATTGTACAGAGGGCAGAAGCAAGGACAAGTAATCTGGGAGAAACAGAAAATTGTCCAAGCAGCCAGAGTTCAGGGTAGGAAAGCTAAAGCTCTGACAGAATTAAATCTTACCAGGGATGTTAAGGGCAACAAGAAAAGCTTCTATACATCAGGTACATCTGTGATACAAGAAAGACTAAGGAAAATGTGATCCCTCTCCAGAAAGAAAAGGGAGACCTTGTTACCTGGATATGGAGAAAGCTGAGGTATCCAACAGTATTTTTCTCTCAGCCTTCACCAATAAAATAAAAAAAAAAAAAAAAAGGCAGGGATCAGGTCCAGTCCACAAGCAGATTTAGTTGGGAATGCTGGTTCTAGAAAAGGTAATTGATGTATATGGATATTAGTTGCATCTTGCAATCACTGGTTATATAAATGAGTTATTCTGGGAAAGAACACTACACATTGCTATTGGTGATGATAAACTGTGCTCCTCAGGAACTTTTGTCCACATAACTGATATTTTGTTCTCCTTTTTACTCTGCCTTAATTGTATCTGCTGCTAACATTTTGATCATTCAGGACGGCAAAAGTGCTGTCACGAGAAACAAAACAAAACAAAACACAAAAAAATCATTCACTTAGTCACATAGAATCTGATTTTCCCCTGAATGTTGATGCCTTTTCCCAAATATGAAAATTATTATCTTGACTGTTGAATCAGTGTTAAATTTAACAGGTCATTCTCTGACTTGTGAGTCTATTGTTTTTCCTCTCTCCACCTTAACTTCAAGGTCCTATTTCACCACATTTTTTGTTTTGAGAGACATTTTAACAACTGGTCTCTTGAATATTTTTTCTCATGGGCAAGATAATATCTCGATCCTCCCCAGTCTTACTACTCAGGAAAAGATGAACTGCACTGGCCCAAATCTCCCTGCATAATTTCAGTCAGCTACCCTGGTGGCTCAAAATGTGACTGAAAGGAGTAGCTTATGATAAGAAGTCTTGGGTAAATTTAATGACTGATACCATTGAAAATCCAGCCTAGAATGACATATGAACTAATCTAAATTGTCTAATCCAAGCACTTTAAATAAAATGGAATTAATTTCCAATTTTTTCTTTTTTCTTCTTTTTGTTTTGTTTTTGTCTAATTTTTAATAAATGACAAATCTGACTTCTATCTGTGCAAAGAACTTCTGCTTTTAGGTATGGGAAGCTGAATATGGTTTTGGCCAAAACCTATGAGTATTTTATATGTAACTTCAGTTTTTCATCATCTGGGATTGGTAACACTGAACTTATGTTAAAAAGAACATCTATGAATCCCAGATGTTTTAATATGGCACTGCCTCCCAAACTAACTGCATTGGAATGGGAAACAAATGAAGGGTAAACGCTTTTAAAATTAAAGA
>JASSUY010050430.1:12050-25833 GCA_032466535.1 Forpus xanthops | reverse complement strand
AACAGGGGAAGTTTAGATTGGATCTGAGGAAGAAATTCTTTACTGTAAGGGTGGTGAGGCACTGGAATGGATTGCCCGGGGAAGTTGTGAATGCTCCATCACTGGCGGTGTTTAAGGCCAGGTTGGACATAGCCTTGAGTGACATGGTTTAGTGGGAGGTTTGCCTGCCCATAGCAGGGGGGTTGAAACTAAATGATCTTGAGGTCCTTTCCAACCCTAACTATTCTATGATTCTATGATCTTGATTGTTATTTTCTTTATCTTGTTTTGCATGTGATAGAACCCTTTTTTTTGTTATGTTTAGCAAGAAATACTGCATATACTGTCTTCTAAGTGTGTGCTTGTGCACATGTGTGCACACGTTTGCTACCCCGCAGAGCAGTGCTGAAGAGACATTTTTAACATCATGAGCAGTTTCACTGGAAAAGTACTTGCTGCATTATGGAGAAATAAAGTGTTTCATTTTCTTGGATGGGAATATACTGAAAGCCTGTACCTACAGAAACAAAGCAAGTGCCTTTTCAAGGCACAGTGTTTCATTCTGAGACAAAGTAATCAATTTTGGATTAAAAAACCCACAACCTTTCAAATGTCTGAAGCACTGAGTTATATTTTTCCCACCTAAAATACAGAAGTATGTGTAGTCAAGGCAACTTTTAAGGTAAATGTTATAATTTAATGATGGATAAATCATTAAAAGATTTAAATTGGAATAAAAAGCAGTGAAAGAGTGCATTTCAAACTATTTTAAAGATTTGATCAACATTCCAAGAAATTTAAAACTAATCAGTTAAAAGCACATAAATCAATAGTGACAACACAAATACAGCATGAAGGCAGACTTTATTTAATATAATATTACAAATAATTCTACTTCAGAAGAAACATTAATGATTTAACTGGAATTGATAAAATGGAAATATGTCATAGATAAGGCACTCACTTTAAAGTACTCTCATCCTTTTTTAGGTGTCTTGCAATAGTGAATGATGTTTTGCCATTTAGCATGGATGTCACAGGTGCAATAAAGTACAGTCTGGGAACTTCTGTTGAGAAAAATCCCTGTTTTTTAGGAAAAATCAAGCTGCGGCTCCTATAAAAATGGAAATATGTCATAGATAAGGCACTTACTTTAAAGTACTCTCACCTTTTTTTAGGTGTCTTACAGTAGTGAATGATGTTTTACCATTTAGCATGGATGTCACAGGTGCAATAAAGTACAGTCTGGGAACTTCTGTTTAGAAAAAATCCGTTTTTTAAGGAAAAAATCAAGCTGCGGCTCCTATAAGTATGGCTGTGGTGTATCAGGAATAAAGGTTCTTCTAGCTCAAGATCTTGTCTCCAACAGAGCCAGTAGCAGTTGTTTTCAGCAAAAGGAATAAAAATTGAGTGAGTATAAAGTGATAGTCCCCATGGCATATCCTCCCAGCTGCTGGCAATTTGTGATTCAGGGAAATCCTGAGCCAGAGGCTGCAATCTTTCATCCACATTTAATGACACTCCATGAACTTTCTCATGATTGTATCTAGTAGCTTTTTCAACCTTTTATGCTTTTGGCATCCTGTACACCTCATGGTAATGGACTCCATAGATGACGTAGATGGATACAAACACCTGTGTCTTCCATTTGTTCTTAAACCTGACTCCTGGTCACACTTCTTTATATCCTCCCATATGAGGGCTAGTAAGTATTCACCACCTTCTCGTTATTTGTTATCTCTAGTCACAAATATTCTCAAGTTTTCTTTTTTTGCTGAGCTTTAAAGGTTTTTGACTAAGCATTTCTTCTAAAAAGGTAATTCTAGATATCTGTCTTTTAAAAATGGGTTAATCTCACTTACTTTTCCAAACTGATCTGAATTGTCTAAATTAGAATCCTAATCACTTATTCCTGAATGGACTGAACACATGTACCAAGACAGAGCATATTTATCTGCCAAGATCAAATGAAAGCTTCAAATACAGGCATAATATTTATCTTTGGAAAAGTCTTCTAGTGTTAGAAGCCATCTGCAAGCTCAAAACCACTGAAGACAAGGTCATCTAAGGGCAAATTTTGGCCCTAAAATTGCATTACATGAAGGAAGCACTATTGGGAGCAATTAAGAAATCAACATCTGCCAACAAATACACAGTTATTTTCCATTGGAATTATAGGGAGGGAATGAAATATTAGGTACTATTTTGTAATGACAACCACTGTACCAATGTGAAAGTTTTAAAACACTCAAGAGGTCTTTCACAAACTAAATCCAATGGCCTTTGTGTCACCAGAGCAAATATATGGCACACAGAGGAAAAAATAGGACACATCAAAAACTCTGTGATTAGCTTAATTATACTCAGACCACAGTCACCAAGCAAGGTTGCATAAAAATGAAGAAAACAAGCTTGTAAAATATACAATTTCAGTTTTAGGGAATTATACAAATAGAGTTTATAATTAAAGTTATAATGCAGTTTAAAATAGCAATTTTTCACTTAGAAAAGTTGTAGTTCAACTTCAGATCATATAAAGGTTTATAATGTATTTTAACAAGAATTCCAGCAGATCTTTTAGATTTGTGTGTTACCACTAAAGAACCATGTAGCTTTATTAGTGAGTAACGTTCAATCAGAAAGACTACTTCTGTCATGAAAAGACAACTGCTTTTCTCATTTGGTTTTCTTGACCAAGGCCTTGCTTTCACCAAGTTATAGATGCAAACATAACAACTATGACCATGAAGAATGACATACGACACAGTCTTGGCCATATGACTTTATTAAGGTGTAACTGAAATTTGTTGATGAATAAGTCTGATTTCAAGATGTCCAGAGATACAGGTTTTTTGAGAATTTCTCATTATTGCTTAATTTTTCTTTTATCTTATTTCTTCTGTACATCACATTACATTACCATACTGCTTTTATATATAAATATTCACTTTTTCATATTATTCATAAGTATTGTCATTTTATTCTAAAGAGAATTTGGCTAGTATTGACTTCTATTCACTCAATTTTATATCTTTTTTTGTTACACTACAGACATCTACTTGTGAAATAAAGCTCTTCAAGTCCTTAAAACCAGGGTTCAATAACAATGTAATTTTCTGACTGATGAAGAGTCTATTTTTCAATCTCTCACTATAAAGTATAGTTTTGTTAACAACTAATTACTCTCTGAATTTTTTTTTTGGAACCTCATGCAATATTTCAATGTCTTTCTTAAATTCTCTATACTGAATCTGAATATCTATAAGGACTGAATAAGCATGAAAACTAAGTTCTACATCATGTACCTACTCCTTGATACGTAACTTTATATATTAAAAAATGAAAATTTGGGGTTTTTTTAGAGTTTCAGTCAGAGAAAAGCTTTAAGACTTTTCATTGACTTGACTGTGCTTATCCATGATGACCAAGTCAATTTAACCTTTACTCCTCCAAAATGTCATCAATATTATAACCATGATCTAATTTTTGCTTCCTGTGACTGTGTTTCTCTTTTGGCCATGGAAGAGTTGCATGCTATTTGTTAACTCTACCTAGAAGGTGATTCACATCAGTCAGTTACTTTCACTAAAGTCTGGAATCATATGTAACTAAAATCAGTGATGACTTTCCATTTCTTGCAAGTCATTAATTATAGTTTTTAAAAAGCCTGGGACCAAGAAACATTCCAACAAAATGTATTTTAATACAAACTCCTTTTCTATGCCAGTAATAGATCCCAATTTACATTCACTTTTAGTCAGGGTTTAACCCATTTTAAATATATCATTTGTAACACTATAGTTTCCTAAATGAAACCACAATGGTGTAATAATTCAAGTATTAATATAACACTAAATATACTATGTCATTAATATTCTGTCTACTGACAAATGGGATTATACAATCCTAATATGAGCAGACCTACAAGCCCATCCTCTCTATTGTTAATTTTACTGAACCTCCTTTAATTCTTTATTAGTTGATTACTATATCATCATTTATCAAAGTTATGATGACAGGCCTATGAATTGCTCACATTTTTTCATCTCCCAATTTTGGCTTGACATCAGCTTAGTTTGGATTTTCCTCAATGTTCACTGCTTTACTGAAAATAAATGTGAATAAATGAGACAGCTCTGAAGCCATATCTTTTAAATCTCTTGGACACAGTTTATTTGGACCAGTAATTTAAAAAACTCTAAAATTTATTAATTACCTTATGACATCCTGCTACATTTCTAGTGAAACTATAGCGTATGTGTACTGTTATGTTAAACAATCCCATTCTTTTACCTTAAAGATAAATAATCATTTAATTAACTCCTCAAAATTTTCTGCATTAGTATTCTAATTTTCCTTGTGTGGAAGGTGTCCCTGCCCATGTCAGAGGGGTTAGAAATAGGTGATCTTCAAAGTCCATTCCAATCCAAACTGCTCTGTGGTTCTATGATTCTACGAAAATTCCTAAGAGTTCAACTCTGCTTTAACTTTTCATTTTTATGATTTAATAATATATTTTATGTCTCATTCCAGGTATATGCTTCACAAAATAAAAATAAGTCTCTAATTCCCGACCCTTAATTTATAGCCCTTGTTCTAAAATGCCACTGAGATAATTCCATTTCCTCCCTACATCAGGTTGTTATGAGTTGGATTTTTTCATCAGCCCAGACTTTTTTTCCAGACTGTGGTTTCTGAAAAGTTCAATAATTTTTCTTCTGCATTTTCAGATATGAATCATGTTTTTCTGTTTAAATTTTCCTTTGGATGATTTAACTGACAATCAATTTCCGCTTCGAGAAACTGAAGTCCCTTTTGGCATTGCATATTTATTTATATGAAGTCATTTATCTTAATTAATTTGCAATCTTTATAATCTAAGTATCCAAAAAATTTGAATGTGATTAATGTTTTCCTATCTGACAATATGGGAAGTAACAGAATTTCCCAAATTTACTCCAACTCATCCATTCAATAAAAGTCATCGATCATTTCCAAAAATTGTGCCATTTACATATAGTCAACAAGACAGTAGAAACATCTGCTCAGATTGAATTTCACCATGATAATGTACGTTTTACCTTCTGTGTGTAGTTCTGTCTTCAAGTGTAATTTGCTCATTAACACTAACTGCCCCTTAAGTGAATATATTCTGTGGTACCTTTTGAAATACTTCTCCTGAGCCAAAATGAAAGTAGCAATGTGCCTTTCCTTTTCCCCCAACAGATCAGAGCTCATGTTTTTTTAAAATTTCAGTCATGCAAAGCTTTTGGAGAGATCTGAATAACATTACAAGACAGATTTCACTCTTCCCTTTTTCTCTTAGCATAATGCTTTTCTGCCTTACGCATCTATTTGTTCCTTTTGGAAAGGGAGATGTTTCCGCTAAGCTGTGAATGGATTCAGGCCATGTAATTTCCATCCAAGCTCAAACCAAGAGTGAATTCAGTCCTACAAGTCTCAGGATTCAGACTATGTGGTCTCATGAACTTAAAACTATTCAGTAACACCTCTTGGTAGTATAATATGGAGTTTCTTAAACAGGATCACAAAGTGCTTTGCACTGGGGAGCAAGCCTAAGCCTTGCTGAAAGACACTTGATTTAAATATGAATTCCCACAGTCCAATAGGTATTTGTATCTCCTAGTTCCCTTGGACAGAATTGAGTCAACGGAAATCTCATCCTTATTGCAATGTGTCTACATATGAGCTCAAAGAAAGAGAGGTGTTCAAGTAGGAGCAAAGACCTACTCATAAAAGCACATGCTCGGAAGAGTGGAAAACAGGACTTTAGGTTGACTTCAGCCTTAGGTGGCTTAAATTCACTACTCCAAACAGCAAAGTGACATCTGCTAGGCTAGAAATTGTCATTTTTAAAATTTAAAAAAAAAAAACAACATAATTTTTCAAGTAAGCACAGTGCCATTTAGCACCAGAAAAAAAATATTGAGAAGCCAAATAAAAAATTTAACAAGAGGATCTTGACCCTGTGTTGATCAAGAATCAATGCTAATTTTGTTCAGTTTGACACTGGAGCAAGATCAGCACAGGAGTGCATATGGTATCATCCCTGGTATCTCGTCTTACCTAAGCAGAAGCAGGGAAATGTGATGAATGGGAGGTTATGCTGCAATAGATGGCAATCACATATCTCTATGTTGTTTGCTAATTTTAGAGATGCACAATGAATGACTCTAAAACATTTATGTTTTTTAGCTCCTGTAGCAATTTCCAGTGCTACCCCCAATGTTTTGTGTTTGGTTTTTTTTTTTTTTTGAAGTCTACATCTGATTATTTTATGCCAAAGATAAATTGTGTATGTCACATGCATATGACCCTGTTGGGTGGCACAAGTACTGTACCACACTGTTTGCCCCTTGGCTGCAGCTCCCAGCTCTGGGTTACAGAATGTTTAGTTGGTGCGTTCTGAGACAGAGGTCAAATCTTCTCTTGAATAAGTTAATTAAAAGATACCAGAAGGAGGCCAAGGTACATGAATGGGTTGAATGGCAACATTGCAAACTTCCCACCATGTAAGGCAGCATGACTCTGGCAAAGCATGACCCTACACGGAAACATGGCACTATAAGATAAACCCAAACTACGGAGGCATTCCTCCAGCCAAGGACTCCTACAGAATTTCCCTATCTGTATTTGCCCTGTGATCACAAATAATCAATACACGTATTCCTCTGCTCCCTGCTCCCTGTAATGACATGGAGGAATGACATAACAGGGTGTTAAAAACCCCGACACAGCTGGGATTGCATTCTTTCAGAGCAGGGAAGACAACATCACACATACTCCAAGGATTCAGTCCAAAGCCCAGGAATAATTCAAGCATGTGTTATGATTTCCTGGACTACAAATGACTCCTAAACTCTAGCAATGTAAGAGATGACAGCACAAACACCTCTGGGGTAAAAAAACACTCATGTGAAAGCATAGTTACAATTTCCTCATATATACTTTTGGATGAAATCTGAGATAAGAATTTCTAAAGAAGAAGAATGTCAAAGAAAAGCCACTATTTATATTCAAATGAGCATTGAAAGATTTTTTTTTTTTTTTTTTTTTTTTAGTATTATAATGGTGAATTTGTCACACTTAAAAAAGACTGCAGCTGACCTTGGAAATTAAATCATTGATGAAAATGTGTGTTTCTACAGGAGTGGACAAGATGCAATGACAGAGGAAAGAAATATAAATAAAGAAGATGAATACTGAAAGTGTTAGCCTGAACATGGAACAGCGAGGCTACGGCTGTATTAACAGAGAGAACACTATTTGTTAATAAAAAAAAAAAAAAAAGGCTAAAATTTATCTGAATAAAAGGCTTTGGGAATAAGAGAAACCTACATCACAGAGACTAAAATCCACTGTTGTGTTTCATAATCATTGCAAATAAAAGGAATGAGACTGATTAGAGCTATATGGCACTTTTATTTATAACTTTTAATGCAATATATACTGTGTTAAACTTTCTGTGCCCATTGAAATGTGGGCTTTCAATTTTCCATCCTAATCTACTCTCACTGAAT
The DNA here is from genome assembly GCA_032466535.1 of Forpus xanthops. Taxonomy (NCBI): domain Eukaryota; kingdom Metazoa; phylum Chordata; class Aves; order Psittaciformes; family Psittacidae; genus Forpus; species Forpus xanthops. Next base: position 18,313 of record JASSUY010050430.1, on the reverse strand, counting down.
TCAGCCTGCTGAGAAATGCAAACACTGGCACATACATGGTAATTAAATACAGATGTGATTATTTGACAAATAATCATAACAAATAATTGTCACTTCCTTGTTTAGAAACCACTAATTTAAAACATGTGTGTTCTGACCTAACCTCACCAGTGCACCCTTTTCTAATGTGGGCAGAGAAGAGGGAGAGAGGTTCAAGCTGTTATCTTTTCTACAAGAAAACTAACCTTTTGTTCCTTGGTTCTAACTTTCTTCTTCACAGAGTTACTTTGCTCAGAAGTATGTTTTAGACTGGCTTCTGTTTTGCAACACTTGTCATAAAAAGCCACTTTCGGATAGTGGAGTGGGAGGACAGAGGCACAAGGCACAATGTTTAGGATACTATTTCTTCCAGAAATACCAGTGACAGTTATTCACATTATTAGAGTGCTGCACTTTTCCAGACAAAGAATACACAGGTATCTTTTCAGTCAGAAGAACTCTAGCTTAGATTAAGGCAACAACTAAACTGAAAAATATTTTGTGAGAGCATATGTACCTTATCTCAGGCTTTGCACTGAATACCAGCAACAGACTAACTCTGGACATATAAGAATGCCAATGACAAACTGGATGCTCTTCATCCATGTTGTGGGAGAATGATTGCATGGAAGTTAAAACATGTTGTAAAAAGCATGCAGTCATAAAAATCTGTAGGTACGAATGACTTCAAGCAACAGAAACAAGAAGAAATTAATCATACCTGAGAGAGAGAGGCCCAAATAACCTTCTCACTTTGGACATGAAACACCCCCAAGTTTTCAGTTTGTTCATGAATCAGACATAATTAGTCTTAGCATTTAATAACACCTTCTATGCTAATAATAAACACATGAAACTTAGTTGTTTACATAACTTAAGAATTTTTATTTTCCCATTTACATCTATAAAATCAAAGTAGTTTCACTACAATTAATGAAGCTATATCACAGATAAAAAAGCAATGACAGCAGTACTGATTAAAATGACATATCCCTAAGGATGCACATGTCATGTAGCAGCTTACTTTGAAGTATGTTGTTTATCTGTACTGAAAACTATTAAACCCAGTCTTCAAACAATGCAATTTAGGTTCTCAATCAAATGCTGGTATGAAGTCTTTAAGAAAAAAGGAGCAAGACTCTTAGTGTTTATATAAAAAAACGCTGTTTACATTTCAGCTTCCCTTCAGAATCTGTAGTGTTATGTTTATAGAAAGCAGCCAGCAAAGTTGTATAATTTGATTATAATGAACAATACGATTTTAATTAATTATAATAAGTTTCTCTTGTACCACCAATCTGAAAAACAGAGGTAAAGGAAATCTTGTATAGTCATGGGTTGTTGACTTCTTTCATTTTCTCTCTTTTTTTTGTAGATTCTTCCTATAACACAAAAGAGATCCCAGTTTTGATAAGTCATTAGGTTTGAAATCAACATATATCGTATTTGTATTAGCTGAGATCATGTTTAACCATTCAGTTGAAGCAAGGCTGCTTTACAGACCTTTTCAGCCATATGTTTGCTGGAAAAGATGCCTCGAGGCATAGTCTCTTAGGAGGAATTCTGCTTTCTAGGCAGAAGATAGGTTTCAAGGAAAGATGCAGCATTCATTTTAGCTGCAGTAATGAAAGAAACATACACTGGAGCCACACAGGCCTCCTCTCTTGCAGTGAGGAAATGTGGTGCATTGCTCTGCCACTTCTTCCTCTATACATGCAGCTAATATCCCTGAGGACTCTATCAAGATCTACGGGTGATATCAGTGCTGTTTCTCCATGCAAAGCTGCTGACTATGGTAGTAATGAAGGATGAGTGCGCCCTACATCCCTTGTCCACTGAATACTCTGGCTGGGAAGGTACCAGAGCACACCACAGATTCATCCTTGTCTTCAAAAGAAAACTAATGTACATAGGAAGTTCATAACCACACAGATCTCATCTTGGAGCTGAGTGAGAACTAAGGGAATCCTGATAAAACAATCAGAGCTGGAGGATGAGATGCAAACCACAGCTTATCATTTGGCAAGGACACAAAATATTCTCTGGGTATAGTCAAGCATCTTCATGCATCTGAATATACCTAGAGCAATACAGCATGCAGATAACTAGCTTTCCAACATAAACTAATGATTTAGCAAAAAATATATTCAACTGGCCCATCAAGACAGCTTTAAAAAACAACACCCACCTCAGGTAAAGTATTCTTCTAACAGAAGTCTTAAGTCCTACTTTTGAATTTGTGTCATGAGCAAAATCTTCCATGGCTACATCTCAATGTTGGTATCATAGCTAATTCCTCCAAACTAATGCACACAGCTAATCTCTCATCCCTGTAAATAATAAAGAACAATCCCATATGTATGACCAAGTACAGGACCACAGCACCATAGAAACCTACAGCCTAGGAGGGACTGCCTCTTCTCTCCTACAACATGCCACTGGACTGACACTACAGTCCACTTCCCTCCCCGCCCCACTCGCACCCTGACTTTTTCTCTCCCTCGCTCTGTTTTTTTTCTCCCATGACTCTGCACTCACTCCATGGAGCAGCTCCAGAAGCCCAATCCAGAAGAGGTAGTGGGAGCAAAGCTGGACATGCCAGGTTGCAACCTCAGTTATGGAACTGAGCCAGATGCACAAAGCCAGCAGCAAAGGCTGTCCAGCAGCTCTGATCATCCATCATGAGCAAACAACTGCTTAATCTCTCAGGACCAGGAGTAAGCCACAGTTACCTGCTACTGCTTAACTTCCCCTCCCTTCTCTTCTTTACCTTTTTTTTGAGAGAGAGAAAGACCATAACCAGCCCTTTGCTTCAGAGTGATTAATACAAATCTCTAGGAAAAAGATTTTATTCTTCTCTACTAATAAAGATGTTTTCCAAATCAAGACCCCCTCACCAACATGTCTGACAAGGAATAATCCAGAGACTCACAGGCAGATTTGTGTTGCACAATCAGGCAGCTTCCTAGCCTTTCAGTTTCAAACCCCCCTTAGGTTTTGTACTCATTTGTTTGTTAGGGCTATTCCTCCTGTACAGTCTAATCAACACTTTTAGGTTCTAACGTGAATATTTTAGTCTATTTACCATGGGAATTAGCAAACCAATTTCTCTACACTCAGATGTCTGAGCTACTCGTAACTGTTTTACAACTACATGATCAGGTTAACACCTTTGTGACCCTGGGTCTATTTATCAAAATTTATAGAATTATACAATCATAGAATAATTAGGATTGGAAAGGAACTTAAGATCATCCAGTTCCAACCACCCAGCCTTGGACAGGAACACCTCCCACTAAACAATGCCACCCAAGATTATGTCCATCCTGGCCTTGAGCACCACCAGTGATGGAGCATTCACAACTTCCCTGGGCAACCCAGTCCAGTGCCTCACCATGTCCACCGTAAAGTACATCCTACTTATATTCAGTCTAAACTTCCCCTCTTTAAGTTTCAACCCATTACCCCTTGTCCTCTCACTACAGTCCCTCATGAAGAGACCCTCCCCACCATCTCTATAGGCCCCCTTCAGATACTGGAAGGCTGCTATGAGGTCTCCGCACAGCCTTCTCTTCTCCAGGCTCAACAGCCCCAACTCACTCATCCTATCTTCATAGGGGAGGTGCTCCATTCCCCCGATCATCCTTGTGGCTTTCCTCTGGACTTGTTCCAACAGTTCCATGCCCTTTTTGTGTTGAGGACACCAGAACTGCACACAATACTCCAAGTGAGGTCTCACAAGAACAGAGTAGAGGGGCAGGATCACCTCCCTCGACCTGCTGGTCACACTCCTTTGGATGCAGCACAGGATACAGCTGGCTTTCTGGGCTGCAAGTGCTCACTGCCAGCTTATGTTCATTTTCTCATCAACCAACACCCCCAAGTACTTCTCCTTGGGCTGCTCTGAATCTCATCTCTGACCAGCCTGTAGCTGTGCCTGGGATTGCTCCAACTCAGGTGTAGGACCTTGCACTTGACATGGTTAAAGTTCATCAGGTTGGCATCAGCCCAACTCACAAGAATGTCAAGGTCCTTCTGGATGGCATTCCTTCCCTCCAACGTATCAACCGAACCACACAGCTTGGTGTCATCAGCAAACTTGCTGAGGGCGTGCTCAATCCCACTGTCCATGTCACTGTCAAAGATGTTGAACAAGACCGGTCCCAACACTGATCCCTGAGTGACACCACTCATTACTGGTCTCCAGCTGAACATTGAGCCATTGAGCCCAACTCTTTGCGTGCTGCCATCCAGCCAGTTCTTTATCCATCGTGTGATCCACTTACCAAATTGATGTCTCTCCAACTTAAGAAGCAAGGATGTCATGTCACACAGTGTCAAATGCTTTGCACAAGTCTAGGTAGATGACATCAACTGCTTTACCCCTGTCCATCAGTTTCGTAGGCCCATCATAAAAGGCCACCAAATTAGTCAGGCAGGATTTGCCCCTAGTGAAGCCGTGCTGTCTGTTACCAAGCACCTTGTTGCATTTCCTGTGCCTCAGCATGCCTTCCAGGAGAACCTGGTCCAAGATTTTGCCACGCACAGAGGTGAGGCTGACTGGTCTGTAGTTCCCTGCCTCATCCATTTTCCCCTTCTTGAATATCAGGGTTATATTTCCCTTTTTCCAGTCATCTGGAACTTCACCTGACTGCCAAGATTTTTCAAATCTGATGGACAGTGCCTTAGCAACTTCATGTGCCAGCTCCTTCAGGACCTGCGGATGGATAACACAGTTTTTTTCCACAACAATTTTACACATTTTTAAGTACAGCATTTAGGGGCATCCATCTAAAGGCGATATTTTGGACCAATTTATTCTACAGATAGTGTTTCATTTTCTGAATAAAGTAGATAATGTTTCCTCAGAGAAATTTCCTATGGAAAAATATGTATGCTTTTAAAGCTAAAACAGAAAAGATCCCTGTGCTGAGATTAAGTCAGAAGAAGGAAATCCAGTACTTTAACTTCTTTTCACCTTGAGGAAGACAAGAACCAGTGGAAGCAGGGACTAGCTGACTGATATAATGAAAAATAAATAAAATTAAAAAAAAAAGATATTAAGAAAGGGAAAATATTACTTCACACACACACATAGCCAGGAGAATTAGATGTATAATTTCTATAGTGTCAACAATAGAAATGGATTAATTTAACCTATGGACTTCTCTTTGACTATGACACTGGGATGCACTATACTATGGGGGTGTGGCAAAAAGGTACCAGGAAAACACACCTGTGTTTTTTTTCCACACCAGTGAAAATATTAACATCAGCAAATTTTCACAGCTTTTCTAACTGCAATCTGCCTTGCTATCACAAGTCAACCTGATGTGAAACTTTCTCACTGTCCTTGATTAACATGTGTAGAATCAATCTTTATGAAATGTGACTCTAATAAAACCTGCTCTATCTTTGCGAAAATGATTTGATGGGGTAGCTATCCAGGAATAAATATAGGTCAGTATTTGAGTTGTAATTTTTACTGACTAATGGTACTGCTCACCCAGACCCAATTCTCATTTGCTCTCCACAGTCTCTCTAATTGATCTTTGGAGGGATGATGAAATATGAGATGTTCTTTGCACCCTCCATCTCATTTAAAGAGTCAGCAGTTCAAGTTGCCTCTTTCCTGCCTCCTACAATCCAGCTACAGGTTTGTCTCAGAAAACAAGGCAAAATATAATGCATCATCACTTGAAAGAAAAAAAAAAAATAAGTTATTCCACAAAAAAAAATATCAAAACCATAATAAATCATCCTGAAGGCTCAATCTATGTAGTTACTTTGTTATAAAAGTCTTAGTACCTTATATTTCAACAGCTCCTTCACAGCAAGTCCCCTATGTACAACTCGGTTTTGAAAGCTCAGATGCAATTCTTTTACATTTCTTTAGACTGGGGCTCATTCTACTAGTTGAAAGAACTCATTTACACATCCTCTTACAGATCAGAAGCAATAGGTCTGCAGAAATTTACTCACTTTAGCTCATCCATGAAATAAGAAAAAACTTACAGCAGATCTGTGTAACGAGACATTGACATGCAGTGCAGATAGAGTGTCTGACGCACACTTCCTTCAGGGGTGATATTTTTGGAAATTCTTTTACAACAAGTAGAAACAAGTTTTGTAAATGTCTTTAATATATTAAAAACTTATAGTGGTGCCTTTTACACACAAGATCCATAAAACTCACTGTGGTTTATCCATGAAGAATTGATATTTAGAAATACTTCAGAATATCA
>JASSUY010050410.1:12208-25687 GCA_032466535.1 Forpus xanthops | reverse complement strand
TGTCCCTGCCCATGGCAGGGGATTGGAACTAGATGATCTTAAGGTCCTTTCCAACCCTAACTATTCTATGATTCTATGATACATAGGTAGGCCTATAAAGGCCATACAGAGGGTAATAATTTACTCTACTTATTTTAGCATATGTAGCAATTTCACATCTAAAACTTGCTATGGTTTTAGAGATGCTTTAGAGGACCACTGTTTATATTCAAGTGGTTTTTTATCCTGCCTGAGGCCTCAAGGTCAGTAGAGTGATTCATGATATAATTTAAATATCTTTTTTTCAGAAACTCATAATATTTTTTCGCAAACAAAACTTCATTTAATCTAAAAAACTCAGATTTTTTTTTTTTTTTTTGCTTCTTTAATTACAAATTAAACACAAGTTGCAAGGAAAGGCAAATTTTTAAGGCTAGGATCAGCAAGACACAGAAGAGCCACTTGCCTGTCTTCCCCAGTCAGTCTCACACTACTGTTTGTAAAAAGTTGTTTCATAAAATCTCTTTTATTTTTTTATGGACTGTGTTCCGATTAACACAGTCTCTCAACTTAATGAGAGCAACATTTAGAATTTAAATAAATCACTCTTTAGTGTGCTATCATTGACAGAACTGTTGCAACACCAAAGATTCAAAAGCAGCAAACCCAGAACTCAGCCTGGATGCAGGCTCCTAACTCTTTGAATGAGAAAACAGCTACAAAATCCATATTTGAATACTTCTCAGATGAAAATACCAACATCTACATCAAGTCTTTGCATCTAACTAGAAACATTTATTTTTTCCACAGTTTTAATTTTAAATGCCACAGCTAATCTTCAAGGTTTTTCAACAGATTAAGAAGTGGGACCAGTCAGGTTACCTGAATCTGAAAAAGGACAAATGAAAATTGCATATTCTCTTCACAAAGTTAAAAACAAAGCAACAATCAGGCAAATAATTCCCTCTGCAGACTCCTGGTGTACTATCTGGCAAGAAGGAAAATATATACATTAATTGCTAATGGCTTCTTTATAACAATAACAACTTCCAAATTTACATCTCACAAAATAGGAGAACTTTAATCTTAAAAAGCCTAAGTCTTGCATCATAATGTTACCTCTTGTGGTGACAACTCTCAAGATCTGATGGGACTCACAATTTTTTACTCAGCTTTCAGTAGAAAACTGATTTAGTCCCTGTATTATTCCTGTCAATTATGTAGTTCCATATGTGGTCATTTTCACATAATATTAAAAGTTATCAGAAATTAAAGGAAGCTTGAATTCTGAATACCAGCTTCAAGGTAGGGAGCTTGACCTCTGGTATCCACTGAGCATTTAATAAACATCAGTAAAAAATTGTGCAAGGAAAATTAGATGCTCATTTGACAAGGAAACAAGCCAGAAAATTAAAATTTGCAAGACAGAAGATAGAGACTTGATCAAATGACTAAAACCAGGGGTGACACAAGCAGGAAGAGTTAGGTGTTATTACCATGGTGATGGTCTGCAGTATCCTCACGTTCTTGTTTCAGTTGTCCAGTCATGAGAAAATGAAAAACTTGAGCATAGACAGCTTAGAGAGTGGCTATTTTTCTACCAATAATTCCAAGACTGTCACAAGCAGGCTGCTATAAAAGCAATTACAGCAAAACGTCTTCTCTCCTTCCCAGAGCAATTTTAGCTGCTGTGGCAACAGCATTTTAATGTTGCCTCTTTATTAAGAATGGCTGTAACAGTGACACATAGAATCATAGAATGGTTAGGGTTGGAAAGGACCTTAAAATCATCTAGTTAGAACCCATCTGCCATGGTGTCATGGTTTAAACCCAGCTGGCAATTCAGCCACACAGTTGCTCACTCACTCCCCTCCTTTACTCCAGCGGACTCCTGGAGGGATGGGGAGGAAAATTGGAAGAATGTAACTCCCATGGGTTGAGATAAGAACAGTTCAGTAACTAAGGTATAACACAAACCACTGCTGCTACCACCAATATCCAGCCCAACCCAGCAGTGATCTATCCCTTCCAGGTAGCTGCCCCCAGTTTATATACTGGGCATGACGTGCTGTGGCTCTTTGGTTAGTTTGGGCCAGGTATCCTGTCTCTGATTCCTCCCAGCTTTCTCTCCTCCCTGGCAGAGCATGGGACTCAGAGACTCTGACATTACTGAGCAGCAGCTAAAAACATTGGTGTTATCAGCACTGTTGCCACGCTGAAAAGTCAAAACCACAGCACTGCGCCAGAAGTGAATGAAGGAGAAAAAATACTGTTACTGCTGAACCCAGGACACATGGGCAGGGACACCTCACACTAAACCATGTCACCCAAAGCTCTATCCAGCCTGGCTTTGAACACCACCAGGGTTGGAGCATTCACAGCTTCCCTGAGCAACCCATTCCAGTACCTCACCACCCTTGCACTAAAGAATTTTCTTCTTTCAATCCCTGTCCCCAGAGATTGCAGGAGGACAGGCATCCCTTGGTTAGAAAAGAGGTCTTCATGACTTCAGCCAGTCATGGTTTGCAGTGTGACCAAACAGCATCTAAGGACGAAATTTTTTATCAGCTGTTTATGTTGCTACTCAGCTGTTCAGCCACATCATCTCTATTTTCCGATACAGTCTGCACATTTATCAGGTAATTCAGATGATTTGAATAACTGACTTTCACACAGCCTCACAAAACATCACAAATTCAGAATAGAAAATTGGAAATGTTTCTATATTCTTTAATAACATTCTAATTTTGAAGTTCATCTTTAAGAAGGTGTTCAATTTATTTCCCTGAATTTTTTTCTATATTCACTACATTATCAAGAAAAGTCATTACACTACCAGTGGTGTTTCATGGTTACTTGTTATTTCCTTCTCTCTTATACCATGTTTATTCAGTCTGACCTCACAAAAATAACCCCGAATAATTTGCAAATGAAGTGCACAGGAGTAATATGCTTCCTGATACCAACTCCAACAACTTGCCACTATGCCCATTTCAGATAATTTCTTAAACTTTTGAATTCTTTTAGTTCTGCTGTAGATATATTGTCCAAGACTTTTTTTTTTTTTATTCTGACAGAAACTTTATTTCCAATCCAAATTTATTCACTGCTGGTTTATCCCCATTACTTGTGCCAACATTTACCTTGCAAAACTTTCCCCGGAGTCTGCTCTTTAGGCATATATATATACACATAGTAACACATCCATTCTCAGGTTTTGCTTTTCTGAGCCAACCAAGGTTTCCTCACAATACACATTCTCTGTTCCCTCGCAATTCCCCTGCACCTGCATGAGCCTGCACCAAAAGGGCTACACACATTTGCACTATTAAGGGCTTAGCAGGGCCTTAAGCAATGGCCCTCAGAGTCACTTGCCTGCACCCAGGGTGAGAGGAGAAGCAGTAGCAGCATATGCCAGCCTGCAGGAGGCTTGGGCAGCACAAGAGAAGAAGGTGAAGCCCCACTAATTCTGCAGACCTACTGCAGCGCAGCCCCAGCACTGACATCAGCAGGGCCTTGCTGGCACTCTGTGCTGTTACAGCATCCTCCCCGTACCAACATGTTCATCTGACACCACCTGGGCACTGAGCTGGGCTGCATCCAGCAGGGCTGACACCAGGAATAAGACTAAATCATTTATGTCAAACCAGTTCATGTAGCTCAAACTTACCACTGGAGCTGTACAGCCAGATCTCAGCAATACAGAGCCACAGCTGACACATCCTGCCAGAGCCAGGTGGGATCCATACAGTGCAAAGCCTCTGACAGTGACCCCATCCACCTGCAGCTGAGGTTATTCATCCATGAATAATAGAGAGTCAGCTATATGCCCCTCCAGAAATATCTCTGTATATATTCATGACCCCATCACTCTGATGTCTCACACCCACCCTGGCTGCTACAGTGCAGAAATCAAAACCAGTATATTCTGAAATTTTGTATGGGGGTTGGCCACTGGTTCATTTCCTCATTGGTTTATCAACAGAAAAAACCAAATTTGTTCAGGTTACAATAGTAAATTCCTTTCTAATCAACTATTGATCTTTCAAGATGTCTGTTTCTGGACAGTAGCCAACCCTACAGGACAGTAGTCAGAAATGTCTGAGGTGGGTGCCAGCAGGTACATCTTCTATGTCATCCCAACCCTGGAAATGCAAGAGCAACACAGCTGAGCTAGAAAGAGACCTTCTCTCTTCAATCCAGTTCTGCTAGACCCCAAAAGTCTTATATAGTTCTTCCATTTATGTTCTTATGCTGTATCATCACTGCTATTTGCGCTTTCATAAATACAGATGATACGTTTTACAAGCTGCAGTCTGCATGTCAGAGTTTGAAATCCTTTAGCAGTTGTTTCAATTGAAAATAATGCCATAATGCATCAGGGTGTTGAAACAGTGGTATGTACCTCTATGTCCCTCTGGCAACACCCATCTGGTGTGACATTTGCCTTCTGCAACTTTCAGTCCAGTAGAAATGCCATCCTCTCAGTCACTCTGTGTTCAATAAAAAGCTATGCTGCAGGAACTAAACCATCAGGCAAAAGGAAGAAGCTGAGACTAACTACATGATGCACACAGCTGCTGGCCTTAATAAAAGTCACAAATAGTCTACCACCCTGTCGGGACAGATCAGTAGAAAGTATCCTAGATAAAAGAAGGATATCTTCAGTGCTGGAAGAGATAAGAGAAAAAATAGGAGAAGAATGCAAAAGGGGAAACAGAAGAATGGGATTTGTTCAAATGAAAATGGGGGGGGGGGGGATGAGGGGGAGGAAAGCAACAGAAGAGCAACAAAAAATAAAAGAACATGTAAGATGAAGATGAGGATTCAAAAAGAAAGAGAAGTGGCTTCATAAACAAAGCGGATGAGTCAGAAAAGATTCCTGATCTCATCTGCAGAATAATTGCTTACAAAGAAGAACTAGTTTTGGCAGCCACACAGCCTGAGACTGCAGGCCTCCTAGGTGCAAAGGGAACAGGAAACTTTGCATGCTATTGAAATAGGCTAAGGGAGAATTGCAAAAGGAGAGCTGAGACTCCCTCATTCCACAGTTATACACACACTAATTTCCCTCATTCCTATGTGCATTGAGAAGAGATCCTTTGCAGTGGCTGCAGAGCAAGGCAACCTTTTTGCAGGAAGAAAGTTGTATTTTAAGAGGTCTCAAAATTCAGAAAACAGAAGCCTATTTTGCAAGAATTTACAAGTTTGGTTGTCATTTCAAAAGGAGCAAAAGGGAAGGTCCTATTACTGCCTAGGTGCTGAGCATGACAGCATACCTTTCAGTGGCAGCTCCAGCATAAGCAGCTCCTACCAGCATTCTGGCTGCTAGCCATTCCTATGCCAGGCTCCCTGTCCTGGTCATTTGGGACAGCAGTCAGTGGGACCCGTGTGAAACTGGCCCAGAGAACAAATCTGCCCCCAAAGTCCTCACTGCTGTCAAAAGAAACATGCAGACATGCACCTCTGAATTCAGTTCAAACTCCAAAATCATTCAGGAATAAATTATAAATGTTACTCTAAAAAATAAGGATTTAATCTTTGATGCAGTGGGAAGAATGGTCTCATGACTAAAACGCAACTCAGTTCCCAGTTCTACCCATGAATACTCTATGACCTTGCCACTCTCCTCTGTGCTTCAGTTCATCATTTGTACACTACAAGCTTTTCAAGAACACATTCAGGATTGTTTAGGCATTCACACTCTAACCATGACAGGCAAAGGCAAGCACACCAATCTTTCAAACAGGAGAAAAAAGTCACAGAATGAAAAAAATCCAACTGCCATGTGTACAGACAGAAGTTTACGTGTTTAGAAGCAAGTTTTTCCAAATCAGGATACTCAGCACTCTTATTGCAGTGGTGGCTGACAATTTCCTAAGGTCAACTGAGATAACAGACACATAGGTGAAACAGGGCATTGGATTAAGATTAAATAATGAGGTGTAATAGTGGAATGTTTGCCAGTGTGGTGGATAACATGGGAAACACTAAAAGTCACTTTCCAGAGGCTGCTGTTTTTACTCACAAGAAGAACAAGCAGTTTTTTCTCCAAATCATCAGCTACTAACAGTGTATAAGATTAACATAACTAAAGCCTACAACTACAAACTGAAGTTATGTAGGATACCATTTAAATAAGATGAGGAACTATTAAATTATTACAAGTCTAGAAATAATGGCATGTATCCTTGCTGGTGTCAAATAGTACAGTTCCCTTCGTTTCAAAACCAGTTTACACCAATTAGCTCTTGTGAATGACACCACCAAACATGCGGTGCTAACAGTAATACCAGGCTCGTGATTCATCAAAATGCTGACGGCAGGCATACTAATCAATGAGCCACTTGTTCTAATAACTGCTGAGAACCTGAAAAACAGGGAAACATGGAGAATATTCATCTTTATAGAAGTCTACATGAGAAACACGGAAAGGTATGAGTGTATAGGCATAGTCTGGAGAAGGTGAACTTAAGTCTAGTGCTTTTTTTCATTTCTGTTGGGGTGCCTGTGCAGGGCTGAAGTGTGAACCCTTGAGGGGACACCCAGAAATTGATCTGTGAAGTGAAATGTAGGTTCCTCACTGGAAATTTCACCTGCCTGACTTTTTCTATCACAAACAAATTGAGTGCAGACAAGAGGCTGTCTCTTGGCACCAAGGCAAACCTTTCTAATTTTCCTATTGCTGGCATTTACCGTCTTGCTCTAGTAAGATTTGCAAACCAGTAAAGGAATCCTACTATAAAGTACCTTAACTTCAACCTGGGAAAAAGCAAAACAAAAGCATGTGATGAAGTATATATTTGTTTCAAAAAAGCTGCATCACTGCACAAAAGATGCAAACATCTTCTCAAATATATCACAACCCTAAGTTCTACTTTGCAATCAAACTACTTAAAAACTATATTTCAATTACACATGAGAACAAGACAGTCTATAGTTGAAACTGCCCATAGAACTGCAGTTTCCATCACTTTCACACCCTTCTCCATGAAAAGGCACATTCCTCTCCCTTTATATTCTTCTGGTTGTGCTTTTAATTTTACCCTTCTTCCAACAAAATTATTGACATATTTTTCTAAGGGAAGATAAATGGGAAGGACTGGTCTGTCCTAGAGAAGATCCACCAGCAATCACACTACCTCTATAATCACAATCACCACTCAACCAATGCCTGCTTCTAATGAAATTGCACTTTCCTTTGATAAACTTCTTTCTATTATTTTTATCAAGGTTTTCCCCACAGCTGATCTTGGCTGATATGCTTGTAATTGACAACTTGACAAAAGTCAGGGCCTTTTCTGAATAGTAATCATACAGTCTGGTCCCTAGTCCTTAGAAATGTAATGCTAAAAGCTAAAAATACTCTTTTTCCCCTCTCAAAACTCAGATATATGGTGTCAAATATATGGTGTCAAGATTTTTAGGCCTGATTTGCAGCTGCAGCAATATTAAAACTAAAGGAGCTTTGCTAAGCCTCACCTTTAGGTTGGCAAATCTCTCACCAGTATAGTCAGGAGTGGGTAACACTGGATAGTTTGGGACAGCAGAATCAAGCTCTCAAGGATTACTCCCTCGTGTTTTCCATATTTACCACCAAGGTACATCAGTATTTTCCCTCAAGACACAGGAAAAATTGCTTTTTCCTCTAGCTACTTGCCTCCTTGGCAGTGAGATCACTTCCTTACATGGGCAAAATTCCCAGGGTCAGTGGAAGATTCTGCAGAGTTCATGAAACCAGGCATCATGAAAGACAAAATATCAGCATGAGTAGTGTTTCTTTATTACTCATTCACAGTTCTCATTTATCAAGGGACTGGTTATCTCTTCTGATACCTTAGGTGCAATATACTTCCAGCAGTGTATTGTAAATAACCAGCCAAGGCCTTTTTTAGCTCTGTAATTAGAAGCTATTGTTTCTCTTTTGAATTTCTTCTCTGCAAGTATAGCTCCCGGTCATTACCAGAAGGCTATTGTTAGTCTTGTTACTGACCCTGCTATCTAAATACCTACTTACACTTATTATTCACTCTTATTTTTCCAAGTAAGGACCTTTATGAGGACAAGCACAGTCATTTTCTCTACAGTTGTGTATTAAATATCTCAACTTTAAAATTCAGATTGCAAGCAGGGAGAGAGCACATGTTCAGAAATTTTTTAAAGACCTCCTTTATTACAGTGTCAAATGATTCAATACTGATGATATTTTTGCAGTCATTAGAATGCTGATGTTCTATAACCTCAAACTTATTTATTGTACAAGGTTGATTTCCTTGGATTTGCTTCAAAATAGCTTTTGGCTGTTCAATAAATTTAGAAGATGTTGCAAAAAAAGAAAGAAATTAATCCTCTCTTGGCTCTAGAAATATGTTCACATCCTAAGCTTCTTTTCTTAAAAGTTGTTATTCCCCTTGACTGATTATAATTAAAATTCAATACAAATTGCATTTTTCTTCTCCTACAAGCTCCTCTTAATTATAAAGATTTCCTGATCTTCTTTCTGTCACTACCATGAGGATGTAGAAGAACCCAAACAAAAAGAAATAACATCTCATTACTTTCAGTGACTGACTTCCATCCAAGCTGTCCCTGCTGTGTCAGCCAAAAGAAATGCAACATTTCTCCCCATGCACCAGCACCATCCATCAGTGCCCTTTCTGCCACACTAAATTCATTTGCCTATCCCTTTGAGTTTCAGAATTGAACAACTGAAGGCAGCTCTGAACAGCTTGGTACTGAGCAAACCTACGTGACTTAATGGCAGAGGAGCAGGGAGAAGCAACCCCCAAGGGCACCCTGCTGAGCTGGCCCCTTCACTGGGATGGTCCCAGGAGATGAGCCTGTAGCTGCACATACACATACCTGATGAACAGAATCATCTGATCTTCCAGGGAAAAAGCACTTTATCTAAGTGGATGATCTCCATTTGTCAGCAACTCACTACCAGTTGTGATTTAACAATGTGCCAACATGAGCTGAAAGCTGTAATTCTAGTTGTATTCTTGAAGTTTGGAATATAAAGCTCAAGATTACATAGCAAGAATTGGAGAGATTCATAGGGAGCATAGTCACAAGCATAGGCAAGTTTTAGTGATATATAAAAGCATATTATGACTATGTTCACAGCTTGGCTGTGTTTGCTGTGCCAGTAATACTAATACTAGATGATTCTGGGGAGGGGACTGAATATTTTTATTTTTTTTAATCAGATCTTAGTGGCAAAAAAACATTCACCACATGATGCCTTTCATGTACAGGGGAACATAACAGTAATACACGAAAAGAACCAAGTTACATTTGTTACAGATTTTATGCAGCAAATACTAACAACACCATTTTCTGCTTTAAACACAGCCTTCCCTCAGTATTGGCCTGGGAAACGTAAAAGACAATTGAATTCATTGTCTACCAGAACCCACACTGAGAAGATGATAATCTTCTAATTACAAAGATGCAAATGTCAAAGCCCTAGTATCATCTTGTACAGGTCACTGTACAAGACAGGGAAACCTGTTGAAGTCATTTGAAACTTATCCACATTAGCAACACAGGGGAAAATATAGACAAGACTGTCAATACATATATTGTATATATGTATACTTGACATATTATCCCATGAAATTTATATGTCTCCACTTCCAGAAATGCACCATTTATTTTGGCTACAACTCACAATTCATCAGAGCTACAAATTATTTCAGGCCATCCTTAAATTTTCCTCCCCCACCCTCGTTTCACCTAAGCTGTTCATACTGCACATCCCTAGCAGTTACACAAATTCTCCTCTGTTTTTGTTTCAACCGCAAAGGTATTTGTTAGCATCACACCAGGACATAGCATGAATCCTTACAAAAAGATTTCTTAGCTTGAACAGGTACATTTATAGATTCATTTGTTTTTGTCAAAACAATTAGTACTGTTCCTTCTAATTCCTAATCTGTCTAGCTCTTGCTGACTCAGAAGCTTGCATTTGCAATGCCTTTTCAATGGGTTCCATTCTGAAAATATCCCTGCCCTGCACCAAAATCAACTAAACAAAAGAATGTCCTCCAAAAAAATCCTCCCGATTTTATTGAAATTTTGCCTACCCTTGAATCAGCCAAGAACAGTGCTCTCTCTATGCAGTAGAAAGCAAATTTCCTTCTCAATAACATTACTGAGATGTGCTCAGCTATTCAGCAGTGACCTGGGAATTAGAAGAACATAAAGCCTGGCTCTGACAACAGTGGGGTTGGAACTATATGATCTTTGAGGTGTCTTCCAACCCAAAGCACTCTATGATACTATGAATCAAACAAGATTAGAGATCTCATGATTCAGCAAACTAAATTTCCATAAGGTTCTAATTTCATTGACTACCTTTACATCAGTAGAAGAGAATATCTCAGCAGTCATAATGCAGATTAATGCAGTCTAATGAACTGCACAGCAGAGGATAAATAAAGTCAATTTCCTTTATTTTAATCAGTCATTTGATTTACCAGCAAGTCAACAACATTCTTGGTAAAAATCTCCAGGATTACATATTTTGCCTTGAGTGCAGACACAGGAGCTGCCATTGAGCAGGCACAAAACAGAACATCGAGCCCCACAAAACAGAAGGCAATATGTGAGCAGTAAACAAGCCCTTTACAGGTTGCACTGACAAATGCAGGGCATCAATCATGCACTGGGATCAGGGCCTACCCCCACACCTCCTTGCAGCTGCCGCAGTGTGTGAAATCCCAAGCTTCTCCCCGCTCTTTGTGGGAGGCCCAAGGCAGGCAGAACCCACCAGGCATGCAGAGAGCACCTGCAGGCATCCCACAGCCCAGGCAATGGAGGAAGTTAATTTACAGCTTAATTCAGTACAAGAGGTGGCAGAAAGGCAGAACTGAGATGGAAGGGAAACACCAACTCAGATTTTCTTGCTATTTTAAATTTTTTTACACGTCAGAGTAAAAGCACAAGTTCTTTTAGGAAATGTTTAAAATCACTCCGGTTAGGAGAACCAGAGCTGAAATGAAAAACACTAACCAGGGCAATTTAGGACTCATGAAAGGCTCCAGCCTGTAAATCTGATCTCTAGCTGTAACATCAGTCATGATTCACAAGTCAGAAGCAGAGCATTTCCTCTTTCTCAACCCCAATGTATGGTGGTGGGAATGTACCACCTTCCTGCGATTACGGCTCCTTGTCTTGCCCCAGTCCTAGAGTCCTGACAACAAGCAGCATTAGCAGCACTCTCAAGAGGACCCAGACCCAGCATGACTGCTTGCAGTCAGCCTTGTTGCCTAGAAATGGCATCTCCTCCTTATATTCTAAATTCATTCTATGCCCAGTTTATGCACAGTAATTTTAAGGGAACAATAAGTCCACTTGCCTTTAATTACACAGTCACAACCCCTGCAAACAGGCTCTGCTCTTTGATCCTCAGTTTAGTGCTGCCATAGATGTTCTTAATCCCTTTTTCTTTCCAAGTACACTTGTAAAGGCATGGAAAAGAGAATAAAGCAGAACAAGCTTCTGTTAAAGCTTAGGGTATTTTTTTTTGTCCTAACCAATAGGTCAAATAGCAGACCTGCTTTGAGTTGATGGGGCCACCTCCCTCCTTTATCCTTTGATGAAATGGAGATCTGCATGTGGAGACTGGCTGAGTGAGCACCCAACAACCTGTTGGTGCAAAATGATTGCATGCATCCAGCCAGCAAAGGTTAAGTACACCTTATCTCTTAATTTTCAGTTCCAAGTGGCCTATCCTGAATACTGATCAATGAAAATAGAGGAAGCAATTATTCATACGGGTCTTCTCATTTATCAAAGCAAAAAGCTGCAGGTTCAAAACACATTAGATCAGAAGGCAGCCTACAGGGAGCTGTCAGCTTCTCCCAGCTACCAAACTTGCGATTAAATTAATTGTGGCCACTTTTCTTGCACAGCTGGGCATCCATCAATCATATTGTGTGTGTGTCCCAAGAAGTCCAGTTCCCTCAACTTATCTCCAAAGAGCTGTTATGCACGCACAACAGTAACCACTTCTGGTAGACCACATGCTGTTAGCAGGCTCTTGAGAGACATAACCACTGTCTGAGCAATAATCACTCACTGTTCAGACCCCCACCACTCCCATCCGGTCAGCATAATTAAAAATCTGTTACCTGTTCTGCCTTGGCTAGCAATGGGCAGCTCCTCACAACAGTGCTCAGCAGACATAGGGCTTTAACAGATGGCAAGACAATGACGCAGATCAAAATCTAAATGCGATGCCACAAGATCAGAGTGGTGCAGATTTGGTAACAAAATGAAAAGCCTGACAATTGTGGGATCAATAAGACATAGATGAAAAAAATAAATGCCTCTCATACATTAGGGAGTGAGTGTAATTTGTAAAAGGATAAAATTAATAAGCTTAGTTCTCTGGTATGTTGCAGTACCTGCAGAACCTCTTTATATGTTTCCCATTTCCCTACTAATGATGCTGAAAAGAAGTATTATTTAATAAAATAGCTCTTCATACTAAACACCCAGGTACTAAAAATTAAAACACATAGTACATAGATTTCATTCAAGCAGTTTCAGCATTGTCATGGCTATCAGCCATTTCTGATGGAAATCATGTACCACAATGGAAAATGAGGATTGCAACTGTCTTAAACATGCTCCAATTTTTGATTTTGCACCTTGCTGCTTCACTAGAAGTGAAAGCATGTGTAAAAAGATTAACTGGACCTTCTGTTTTCATCTATCATCACCAATATTCAGAGAAGGAAGGCTAAAACAAAGAATAGGGAACATCTGAGATCAGATCAGGATAACTCAGAAGAAATGCTCCAAAATGGATGCGAAAAACAACATCAACAATTTCTTCTCTTATTTATGAGGTTGTTAAGTTTTAATCAGAAGTGTTTAAAATACCAGCAAATCAAAACAACTGTGCTTCCTTCATAACAAACTACAATAAATTATGCCTTTGGTTCTTGAGCTTTTTGATAAACAACCAATATTCCACATGATGGATGAGTACCTAAACACAATGTGAAAGATTCCCATAAAAACACTAAAAATACATTACATATTTCAGCACTTTAAGCACTGATATCAGATCTACCCTCATCTAGAATTAGAGGCAAAGAGCACCATAGCAATTATTTCACATCTAGCTCTTAGGACCTAGTGATTTCTGCTGCTGTCTTTCACCACCTGAGAGTGGCATTAAATAACCCAGATCATGCAACAACAGTAAGAAAGTTACCATTTACCAGGGGAATTACAGAGCAGTCAGTCCCATCTCTGTGCCTGGCAAAATCATGGAGCATATTCTCCTGGAAGGCATGCTGAGGCACATGAAAAACAAGGTGCTTGGTGACAGCCAGCACTAGGGGGAAATCCTGCCTGACCAATTTGGTGACCAGCAGATCAAATGAAGAGATCCTGTCCCTCCTCTCTTGGAGTATTGTGTGCAGTTCTGGTGTCCTCAACATAAAAAGGACATGGAATTGTTGGAACAAGTCCAGAGGAGGG
>JASSUY010050410.1:0-11143 GCA_032466535.1 Forpus xanthops | reverse complement strand
GGTGTCCCTGCCCATGGCAGGGGATTGGAACTAGATGATCTTAAGGTCCTTTCCAACCCTAACTATTCTATGATTCTCTGTAGAATTTATTACCCCCATAAAGACTTCTGGGCTGCCAATATGCGAGGTTACTGAATAAGATGGCAAATGTAGAGACACAGACAAGTAGAGCACCGTGCCCTTGCCCCAAGGGACAACCACATCATACTGTTACTGTGCTCTGCTGAGACCCACCTGGTCTGGGGACACAACACAAGAGGGATCTGGACCTGCTTTAGTGAGCCCAGAGGAGACCATGCCCATGATCAGAGAACAGGAACACCTCTGCTATGGAAAGAGGCTGAGTTGGGCTTGTTCAGCCTGGAGAAGAGAAGGCTCTGGGGAGACCTTAAAGTTCTCCTGAATAAGGGAGACTCCCTTGAGGAAGGGATGCTCTCAGATCCAGTTTGTTTCCTTCTAGCCTTGGGAATGACACATCCAAGACAGGTTGGATGTAATTTTACAGGTAGAAAAATGGCAGTAAAAAGGAATTCCTGTTGTATAAAAACCCTGCACCTCTAGTGCTCAGGCAATCAAACTGTTTTCTCCCCTCTCCATGGCTCAGCCTCCACGTGCTCCACCCAGGACTACTACTGATGCTCAGGATCTTGAATTTGCTTTCTGAAAACTGATGGTGCCCCTAAGGATTACCCAGGCCACTCTGCCTCTCACCTCAGGGCCATGAACTCTGATGGAGTTAAATTACATTTCCTCTTCCCCAGTATCTGTGACCACATGTGCTTTTTGCTCCTAGGGCACTCAAACAACCAGATTCCCTCCATTCCCATACCCCAGGAAAGCCAACCTTCCCCAAAGAATTGTTCTGGAGTACTGTAAAATCAGTTAAGTTGCAGGAAAACAAGTAATTGAAAAAGTTTCCACCTAGAATTCAAAAATCAATCCTTAATTACAGATTGGCAACCTCAGAAAGGTCAGACTGAGGTGGGTAAAACAGCCTCACAAAAGAGCCATCAAAACTGATCTGAAAAGATTAGTGGGTAAAAAAAAGAAAAAAAAAAACAAGAATGAAAAAAATTAAAAATAAAGATAGGTTTGTTTTGACAGGACTTCTTCCACTCCCCCATTGCACAAAATGTAGGACCAGGAGAGTTGATGCTGTAACTGTCTTAAGCTCATCAGGTATTGACACTTACTCCTTGGAGCTCTTCATCCTTACATCCACCCACACTGTCTCCAGAACTAAAAATTGTTCTGCAAACTCTAAATCCATAGAACAAAAGCTTTTTCCAGGCATTACTGCCAATATATCGTACAGGTATTTTGCATCCCCTCCCCAGCAGAAGTGTCAGAATATTACAGTGAAAAAGCTACAGAAAAAAAAAAAAAAAAAAAAGTGCACCTGACAAAACCAAACAAACAAGGAGCAGAGTTCTTTGTTAACACACAAATTCAGCAAAGCACCTCAATATGTGCCTAACTTCAAGGAAGAGGAGGAACTTGAGTCATTATTTCAAGTCTATGCTGCATTGAGGTCCCACACACAGAGATTTCCTCCTTTTACCTTCCAGATATGTATGTGATTTTTCTGAAGTTACATGAGCATCTTTAAGTATTCAGCAGAAAAGGTTCCGATCACAAGACAAGCTGAAATAGCATCAGTAAATTCAAGGTTTTGATAATGTTTACCTCAATTTCCATTTCAAAGTACACAGAATGCCATATCCTGCTTGCTTTTCATAGGCAATTAATCCCACCAAAATCCTTTGGGACTTCTTCTGAAAGTAAAAAACGAGCAGGATTTAGTTTATAATCCAATATCAACAGGAAGGGAAAACATAATACAATGTTTTATGCCTAGCAAAGAACCCTGGCACTAAATCCTCGTGAGTAGTGTCAGTGCATATTCTGCAGCTAACCTGGCAACAGGGCAATTTCCTGTTTGCAATTTATATTTTTGCCCAAATGACTGTATAGAGACAGATGGTTACACCAAAGGAGGACAGTTTTGGAACGATATCACCTTCCCTCAGGAATATTTCACAAGACCAGTTTGGAGACTGCCAAAGCAAGATTTTTTGCCAGGTAGCTGAATACCCTGAACACCTTCTTCAGATCTGTCTTCTTTATCAAATTCTTACCATCTAGTAAGTATAACACTGAGGAAAGAAGAGCAAAAACACATTTCTGTGACTGGACAGTGCTTTGAATGCTTGTGACTGGATGTAGAGACACATTTCAAGTTTTTATTGCCCAAGAAAGCAAAGCTTTCCTGACTGCATTTTCTGCATCCTTAGGAGTATGCCCTAGGTTACTGGTTATCTGGGATCCCATCATCAAGTTTTCAAAAAAGATACTTGTTTCCTTCAGGCAGCAATAGCTCAAGCAGATCAAGTTTCTAAAACACAGGCCATAAAAATCTGATTTCAGCTCATAATTTTCCACTGTTTTCTGCACTGATTAACAGGCCTTCTTTGTTTTGTTTTAAAAAGGAAAATGAGAAATTTTAAGAATTATCTACAAAAAACACATGCTAGAGTTAGTATAGCAATCCATACATTCTTTATTTGAATGCTGAATTTGCCTTTCAATACCTCCAGCTTAAAATCTTTCAGGGTTATCAAGTAGTAAGAGCAATTTTTGGACAATGAGATGAAATCAAATGCTGCTGTGATCAACAAGCTGGAGAACTGCCAGTTTTGATTTTGGTTCACCCAAGGTTCAGAATTAAAACTGGATTTAGGAGAGTGGAAATCTATCTCACCTTTTATCTATCTGCTTTGCTTATCTGCAGACTGAATAAGATATCACTTCTTCAAGGCATCATACCTGGCCAAGATATATTCTTCGTAAGTTTGAGGGCTAAGCGAAAAGTTTATAATTGCATTTTAAAATGCTGGATTACATTTCATGCTATAAATCATAAAACCCGCAATGTTGGAATCAGAAAACACATGTGACTATGTCATCAAGTGACTAGTTTGGGAATATTTCAGCTCTTTTTTCCTGTCTCCCAAGTGAAAATAGAAATTTCAGTGCTAAATTTGGTTGCTTACTAGTCTTATGCTGGTCTTTTAGGATTTCTAAATTACATAAGCAGAGAGTTTCTGAAACATGGCTAAAGGGGAAAATCATACACAATACAAAGCACTGCTAGATATAAGAACTGCCAGAATTCCCAATTATTTAAGTTCAGCACAAGCAGAAATAGGTAATAAGTCCCATTCCTTAAGCATTCACCTAATAAAACAACAGCCAACTTCTCGTTCACATAGAAGCTTCAGGTTCTTGGGGTCAGACTAACTGTCATTACAGAATGGCACCATATCAGTACAATTCATATTATACTGATTTCTATCAGGCACACACATTAACAGTCCAGCAAAACTGTCTCATGACCGAACCTGGCCCTAGAGGTCCCAGTTAGTGGCACAAAACTATCAGAGCTAAGAAAGTAAGATTGACATTACATTTACAATGCCCTGCAGGCTTCCAAGATAAAATTATTTGCTGGGATAAGTCTCACTTCAGTCCCTTACTATGCTTGACAAAATTGGAAGAGAAGGAATGCACTCCTTGGGAATAGTTAGCGCATTTTAGACAGGACTCAGAAAAACTAAGCAACCTGAATAAAATCACTGAGGAAAGCAGAACCAGGAATAAAATTCAGATCTGCTGACTTGTAGCTGTCTACTCATCTCTCAGCTATTGCATGTAATGAGTAGAAAGCAAAACTGCATTCTGCATGTAAGATGTCAGAATTTCCTTCTAAAAAGGTAGATGAATTATAAAACTCCATACCATTGAACACTTCCCTGCATCTATCACAAACTATGCTTAAGCATTTAAGACAACTGCACCGTATTTCTCATGAATGAAGAGCTTTTAAGATGATATTCTAGGTTTGTTAAGAGCAGCAGATGCCCATCTGTTGAGATCTGTTTTGACAGAATTTAATCTCTTAGCAGTTCTTTTTTGCATGTCTGTTTATATTTTTATAATATTGTCTCTTAAAAGCAAACTGCGACCTACGATATTGATGCATTCAGCTAGTCATGGACTTGTATGTTCACTAAAGATTTAGAAAGAGAAAACATAGCAAATGACCTGGCATGTTATAAATCAAAAGAAATGTGAACTGTGAAAATTATTTTCTCCCAAAACATGCACGAAAAAGCAAGGAGTATTGGTTGAAAAGAAATGAAGAACAAAGGAGAAAGAGAGTAGATAGCCAGGGCACATCCATATCTCGAAAACTGCAAGAATTTCTCATCATTCTATCCCACATACCAGACATGAAGAGTGGATGTAAGAAAGAGCAACAAAAATGCTAGAGGAGCATGTTTTCCTACAGAACAGGTAACAGCTTAGGACCCTTTGATTTAGAAAATATGTAACTGGAGGTCCACAACACTGCAAACACTGCAGAGGGTGACAAGAATGATTATTCAGCTTCTTTCAAGACCAGAACTACAAAAACCCCAATGGTATCAAATCCAAATCATAAGTTCTTCCTCAAAATAAGCAACTAAGCAGGAGTATTAGTCACCACATTACATTTGAGAAATTGAAGTATAGAGGGGTTAAAAATTGTTAGATACACTCATAGAAAAATGGTTCACCAGCAATTTCCAAAGAAATCCCTAAATGACTGTTTGAATTTATAAGATAAACCATGGAAAAGGTCACTCAGGCACATGCTTTGTTACACTTCTCTGAAAGGATCTGTCATATTGGCCACCTCTGGTAGTGCAAGGTTAAATGAACTTTAGATACGAATCATCACAAAAGTTCCCCTATTTTCAGTTTAAAGGCTTTAAAGGATTCAATATGATTGTCATAAAAACTATTAGCAAATTTTGGACAAACAGATGAAACTCATACAATTAAGGCAGATTTAAATGACTGCCAAAAAAAAAACTACACAGCCTGGGAGAAGCAGCTCAGCAGAAGTTGGCATATCTTTATAAAACAGTGAGTACTTTTAGATGTTCCTTATATGACCAGGTTCATGTAGATCGTTACACACAATACAATAAGAAAGTAAATTGATCCAAGTGAAGTGCAGACTCTAACGATCATTGGAAAAGCTTGTAATACTGCTGCTTGCAAATCCGATTTTCCTTTCATTACAGGAAGTAGATAAATCTGTTGTTAGAGGCCTATAGGATTTTACCCTGCTCAGGCACCTTTAGTTTGACCTAAGAATGTGTCCTATGTTCACAGCAGTGTTTTTAAGCAGATTTCTATATATCTGCTGTAGAAAGCCTTGAACAGCCAGCAAAAGCAATTATCAGAGGGCAATCTCCTTCCCTTTCAAAACAAATGAATCTACATCCACTGTGAAAATTGAAGAATGCATCCTGTCACCTTTGTATCACCACTTTCTAACAGCACCAGTAACAAAATGTGGCACACAATCTCCTCCCGGGTCAACACCAGACATGGAGGTAAAGCACAAGTTCTTTAAAAGCAGCATAGCAACATTCCCCAGATATCCTGGGGATCCTCTCTGTGAGGCAGCCCAAGCAGTAGCAAGGACATGCCCTAAAGAAATCTGGATTACAGCATGTTTTGTGCATAGATCATTCGAAATTTATTCCTATCTTAAGGATAAACACTATTTCTTTCTAAATATCACACAGGAATTAGGATTACATTATGATACATGTTTCTTCTGTTTCAAATGAAAGACTTTCCCCAGAGATCATGCACAAACTGGGTAAAGCTAACCAAATTAGCCTCGAATGGCTTCCCATCTGCACCCAGACACAACTAACCAGATGTTGCGGTTGAAGCCATAAATCAGCCACGCAGTTTTGCTCTCTCACACACTCCCCCCTTTTTCTTACCCCCACTCCTGGAGGGATGGGAAGGAGAATCAAAAGAATGCAACTCCCACAGGTTGAGATAAGAACAGTTCAGTAACTAAAGTGTAACATAAATCACTACTGCTACCACCAATAATGACAAGGCAAATACAAGGAAAGAATACAATAGTTCATCACCCAGCCCAACCAAGCAGTGCACCCCCACCCTTCCGAGTCTCTGCTCTCCCTTCTCACATCCTGGACATGACGTGCTGTGGTATGGAATACCTATTTGGTCAGTTTGGATCAGGTGCCCTGTCTCTCCTTCCTCACGGCTTCCCCTCCTCCCTGGCAGAGCATGAAACTCAGAAAGTCCTTGGCCAGCCTAAACATTCTAAGCCATAACTATAAACACTGCTGCTACCAGCACTGCTCCCAAGCTGAAAGTCAAAAACACAGCACTGCATCAGCTACTAAGGAGGAGAAAAATGACTGCTGCTGCTGAACCCATGACACTAGAGAAGACAGAAGCAGACCAGGGGGGCAGCCTGGTTGATTCTTTCTGATTCCAAATCCATCATCAGTTAACCTTGTTAGAAGAAAAAGCTGTCTTCACACAGCTGAGTTTTAAGACTGCTGGGTTCAGGTGTGCCACCTTTATGAATAAAGCTAAATCTGTATGCCCTATACTACTCTGTCCCTGAGCGTTGTATCTAAAATACATAAAGCATGAATACATGGGGATTTGAAGTCTAATGTGAACTTGCTTAATGATGGCAATGGCAGGCAATAGTCTCTCTATGAGAGAAAACCTTTTGGTCTTTCCACATCTTACCTTACCCAGCCCTAGAGTCAATTTCTGCAGCAAGGCTAAAAGAATTAAAACATTATCTTTGGAACTATCTTGCATAAATAGAGATACTGCAACCAGTAGAGAATTTCAGACAGCTTTTTATTTTCTCAAGTACTGAGAAATCTCTCAAATTCTCCACTCAGCAATCACTTCAGTCAAAGTGGATTACCCCAAAGCAATTCTCTTAATCAGCAAGCCTGGTGCACAGTGGAGCCTTACAGAAAATAGCTCATGTAACTGTAAACAAGAATTTCTTGTCAATTATGCAGAGAGCCCTGCCTTGATTCCAGGTGGGAAGTTGCAGGTGCACAATATTCTTGCCTTGTAAATATCACATCTATTTCCTTCAGGAGTCAGTTCCCTGTGCTGAAACATCACTAATAAATCACAAAGACTGTAGAGCTGGAGTTGATGTCCCCCTTCACCCAGTACATACCTTTACTACCACATATATATGTGTAAGATAAAATGGCCTCGAGTGCTTTCTGAAGGTGAAACAACAGCAGTTTAAGAAACAAAAGTGTCTTTACCAAACCAAATATAATATGAAATACTTAAAAAAAAGCAAACAAAAAGGGGAAAAAAAACCCAAACAAAACAAACCGACCATAAATCCAAAATAAAACAAACCATAAAACCCCACTGAACAACTAAAACCAGCAAAGAACATCTTCCAACTCAGCTGCCTCCACAAATTCTTGTTTCTCCTTCTGTTCCTACCCAGTCTCAAGTAATACTGCTTGTTCAAAACACTATGGTTAAAATCAGGTCAATTAGGTCACTGTTAGGAAAAAAACCCCTTCCTTTTACTTAGCAAACACCACCAAAGACTAATTATTAGTTATACCAATGTTAAAAAACATAAACCGAAACAAACAGGCATGCCTCTGCATACAGCCTTTTTAAATTGAGATCTAAAAATAGACAGACAACAAGCAGACTTCAACAATTTTATCAGTGGTTGATTTATTTTGGCTTTCTGCTCTCCCTGGTCGCGGTTCAGTGCAACCCATAAATAATTTAGGCTGGTGAAGGAGATTGAATTTTGAGGCCAGAACAGTAATTGAGGAATCGAACAGCCTGGAGACTGAAATAACGTCTCCTGGGACATAAGCCTTTGGACCTATTAGCAGCTGTCTATATTGCTTTTCCAGCCATTGACACATATGACCACGTCAACATATTGATTTATGTTTCTGTGTGTCGCGAAAGGACAGATCTTGTACGTGTTCTGGGCTCCATCATGCTGTTACTTTAAAGACTAAGAATAACTCAATATCTTAGACCAAAAAGTCAGATCTTTCAAAACTATGGGAAGGCCCAGCTTCCTGTGAAGAAAACCCGCACCAGCTCAGCACAACTTCATTATACAGAAAGCAGTAATTTTTACCTTTTCCACAGAGTATTAGTCATCACTTGCAAAGGAAAGACTGAAAGGGAAGCCTGGGAAGGTTGTTGCATTTTTTCTTAAAACAAAACCAAGCAAACAACAGCTGCTACCATCACCCACCACTTCATTCTTCTCAGCCATTCTCTCAGGATCAAAAAAGGACAAGAAAACAAGAGACTCCAACACGTGAAGCAACAAGTGCAAGATTACAAAACCAACCCGTGCCCAAAGGCAAAAAGAAGTATCTCCAGCTCTTACTCTGTCTGAGGCCATGGAAACAGCCTCAGTGAGCCGTGAGGACCATGAGCTCTCCACGGGCACAGCTCTCCTGGGGCAGCCTCAGGGCCTCTTTCCCTCCGGAGCACTCCCTGCCTGCCACCAGCCCTCTGTGGCAGCTTCCTGGGCGCTCCCACCACATCGCTGCTGCTCCACCTTTGGTCACACACACACACGTTTGATCCACAGCTCCATACACAGAAACAAACACTTCTTTCCCTTCCCAACTCACCATCCCACAGAACGTAAACCAAATCGTCTTTCTAAAATGGCGTCACTCGGCACGGCCCACAGGCTTTCACGCATGACACGTGGTTCCAATCGCACCACCCCAAGCGGTCAGGTTTTGGAGAGTTATGACGACAATCGCATACCAAAAAAAAGTAAAACCTGATAAAAGCTCCTAGAGGCACCTCTGAGGGTTCAGGGCAGTGCTGTGACCTCTCAGCACCACAGGTCTGGCTCAGGACCTTGCAGCAGGAGGAAGTGAGGCAGTAGGCAAAATGTGTTAGCACAAGGTTAAGCCTCTCCTGAAAACAAAGCCAGCATTTAACTTGAAATCATTACAGTGATGGATTAAAAAGGAAAAGGGGAAATGTGAGAAAAAGTCAGTTAATAAATCACCATTAAAATCCACATTTCCACCTTTTGCACAGTCAGAAAAACACATTTGTTTTTGCTTTGCAAGAAAAGATGACGGCAACTGAAACTAAAAAGCATTTCTCAAAAATAGGGCATCACATTTGCACTGATTGAGCCCATCATACTTTGTTTTGAAGGCTCTCAATGGCACCAAATACAGAACACCATTTGTTGGACCTAGCAAATGCACTACCAGTTATTCATACATGATTTCTCTGATTAAATGGTGACTCAAATGGACACATCATGATGTAACAGACTACTCACAGTGCCTTGTGCTCCATTCCCACTGGATCTCAATAGACACAGGATCGGTGGTAGGGACATATGATACTAATAAAGAGATCCCTAATGAATGATGTGCTGCTCATAAAATACGATCTCTCTGACATGCTCTTGGGGGAACTGATGGCAGGTCCTGCTTCCCCAAAGGACTGGGCAGTGATCAGCCCCACAGGCAGGCAATGGACAGCGGCTCCCTGTTTGCACATCACCCTTTGCAAGCCAGCAAATGAGCTAAAGCTGTTCAAGTGGAATGAGAAATGTGTTTATTTCCTGATATTTGGCAGCGTTTTTCCATGACCACCAGAATACTGCTCAGCTGGGACATTTTCTCTCAAAGTCTTGAAAATAAAATACAAAATCTGAAAGAATTTTTAGGTTTGGCTTATTTGAAAGTTTTCATCCTCAGCACGCTAAGAAAACAGCAGTTCTTCACCAAAACATCTCTGAAGAACAATTCCCATTAGAAATGTGGTTGGACAGCCAAAAAGAAAAACCCTGACTCTTTCTGTGCTCAGCAGCTCCTCCAGAAGATCTCTGCAGCTGGTTATGCTGAGATGTGCAGCATGGAGGACAACTAGCCCCATGCTGCTCAGATGCAGTTCTTCCCCCCTCATCATGAGCTCTCAGCAGCATCCTGCTCCAGCTGACACAGATGAGAGGAGATCAGAGCAATTAAATGAATGCACAAACACTCCCTCAGAGCAGGTGCTGCAAGCGTGTTGCTCATGACAAATTTTTAATCTCAACTACCTATGTACTCACAAGGTATGCACAGCAGGCTGCAAGTCTCTGCTGCTCAGAATAGTACGTATGTTATTCTTCAGTATTAATTTTCAAAGCCCATGCTTGCAATTATACTACCACGCAGGCTGTAATGAGGTACACAGGTTAAGCAATTCATACAACTGGAGGGATGCTTAGGATTTATGGTTGTACTCCCCAAATGGCTCTTCTCAGCTGCTGCACAAAGATTGCTTCAGTTACAAACTTTCCCAGGAAAGCGTTACCAATCCACAGAGACACTTTTATACAGCACACAAACAAATTAAGTATTGCAGCTCATTTAAAGATACATGGTAAGAACTACAGATATTATGTACAATAAATTATTTCATGCTAAAAAAACCTTCATATGAAGATTGTATATAAATATGACAAACATCCCATGGGATTCACTGCCTTTCTCTGCAGATTTACTTTACTATTTTTTGGAGAAAATTAAAACTTGGCACTCACTGAAAATCATACCTTAAAAACTCATTAAAAAAAAAAATCTATAATAATATTTTTAAATAAATTCCCAAGCTGAAACATTGAGTTCACTTGTATAGTCACATATAAACATACTAATTAACATTTTGTGAAGGCCACCCTTCACTATTTGCAAGCATCTTAGTGTATATATAGCATGCACATGTGTGTATATATATATATATATATATATCACACACTGTATTTACACTGTAGCATCTTACTGATTTCACCTCACTGACATATGTCTTCTGGACAACTTACCATATGCTTTCCAGATGTTGTAATACAGTTTACAAGAGAGATACTAATATTACAGATCCAAAATACTTTCCAGCTATCACCTTATCAGCAAAGTTGAAATGACAGCAACACTTTAACTTCAAGAAAATATTAATTACATATTTTTATTACTAGAATTCAATTTTATCTCACTAAAATGCATGTCTTCTAGAGATCTAAACATAATTCATAAATCAAGAGATGAAAACCAAAGTACAATGACTGCTTTTTTCACATGTACCCATTGCCCTTTTTCCTATGTTTAAATATGACTCTCCTCTTGTCATGGGTTCAGCAGCAGCAGTCATTTTTCTCCTTTAAGTAGTAGCTGGTGCAGCACTGTGTTTTGGATTTTCG
>JASSUY010050409.1:0-14070 GCA_032466535.1 Forpus xanthops | reverse complement strand
TGCCCATAGCAGGGGGGTTGGAACTAGATGATCTTAAGGTCCTTTCCAACCCTAACTATTCTATGATTCTATGATCAAAAGCAAGTTTTCCATTTCCTGAAATAAACCGAGTGAAAAAAGAAACAAACATTAGGAAATATTTTAGTGGCCCATACAGATATTTTTTGGGAAAAAATTACATGCTCTTTCTTAACTAAACAGGTGCTTCCTCTATTTTTTGGCAATCTACCCTCTAATATCTTTTAGTGTAGACTTCTGTTCAAACTTTCAGCATCCCTTCCTAAGCATGTACAAATACTGATCACTCCAACATGATGCACAAATTGTCAGGAGCTGAAGAGTGAAAGAGTAAAAAAATAACTTAGCTGACTTTTCATTTCTTTCAAAACGCACTGAGAAAACATACCTTTGAATTGGGAACCCATACAGGTAAAGAAAAGCAACTTCCTGAATAGTCCAAGACAGCCACCAACCAATGACTACACTGTAACTTGATACTGCTATGCAACATTTGCTCCAGCACAAAACTAGTTAATATTACTGACCTAAGTATCTAAACACCACTATCCTATAATGAAGCTGACTATTAGGCTTGTCTTATAAAACTCAGATCTTACTATTGTAACAGTGCTTTCCTGTCTTAAAAGCTTAACATGACTGTCCTCTACACTTATTCTGGAAGGAATGCTCATACTTATTCACACTCAAAAAGTTAGAAGAATTTGTGTAAGCAAATACAAGCAAAGAGGACATGGACTGAGAAATTATTTTTACTAATTTCTGGAAATAGCTCTTAAAACTAGCATTGTCTTAAATCTACAATAACATGAGCTACAATTTGGATTGGGTCAGTTTCTTCTTTTAACTAGCTTTTAGAGCACAAAATCAAACACTGGTAAGAACAAAAACTTTTAAGACAGATGAGACAAGCATCTGATAATAAACCACAACAGAATTAGCTGTGTAGCTCAGCATTTAATTTTCATTAATACTGCAATTGAACACTGAATAATTTAGAGAAATCACATAAAATCTGGAAGTCCTGAACTCTGTTCTGAAGTTACTGACAAAGACTGACTAGATCACAATGAAAACACTGTCCTCTTTCACTACTAGTTTCATCCCATCAGGCCAGATCTACTTCACATTGATAAAAAAGAGTGAAGGGTAGAAGAGGAAGAGTTGTACAGCTTCTGTGATGTAGGAAGAGCTATTGCCAAAACCATTAATCTGACTGCAAACTCCAGCAAGGTAAGAATTATTCCAAAAGAAAGTGGTAACCTATCAATGCCTTACTGAACTCTATTCCAAATTCCTCAAAGATACCCTGAAACTTTAATGTGTTTGGCTGTAAAATGTAAGTAAAGATACCAACAACTTGTATTCTTAGTTCATAAGAAACCCTGTTCTGGAACAGACACTCCCCAAGAACAGTGTGCTCCCTAGGTGCCTACAGAAGGAAGGAATTTTTAACCTACCACCCTTAAAAGGGAAGACAAAATTTCATTCATAACCTTACTAAAAACAAACATGAAACAAAAAAACTCACAACAAATCAGCAAACCCCACTCATACACACTAAAAGCAATACCTCTCATACACCCATTTTCCCCTTAGGAAATGAATTTATGCAAGTGTAACTTCACAAAGATTTGGTCTCTTAACTACAAAGTGGTAAGTGCATAAAGCCAGTTTAACTAGGTAATGCAATGTGTAAACCTAACATTGTAACAAACTTCAAGCTCATTTCCCAAGTCTCAAATGCTGCCCTATGCAGTTGTGTATTTGCAACCTCACAAGGGCGTGGACAACTTTTCACAAAAAACTTCCTAAATGATTCCTATCTAGCACTTAACATGATCTCTTAATCAGAAAGTCAACTTTGTACATTCTGAAGATAAGATTATGTTCTCAGTGAAAACAAGACAGTTACTTCTGAGGCAAAAAGAAGGATCCAAACAGGAGAAAATAAGTGGTGTATTTCAGAAATTTAGAATTCTATGGAAGGCTTAGCACATGAAAATTCATCAGAAGCAGCTGAATTCGAAGGAAAAGTTGGAGAACCTTCTGCCTAGCGAGGAATAATAAGGGAACAACGTTACACAGACAGAAGTCAGTATAAGGCATAACGACTAAGGGAAGACCAAAAATCAAATAATTGGATGGACCTACCTAATCTACAGCCCAAGGCATACACTCACTTTGTCTAGATGACTCCTACAATAATCAGATGCAGTACTGCACTTCACTGAAGAAGGCAGCAGTACAGACTGTTCCATGCTTCGCACAAACCACAGGTCCGAAATTCTTGAGCTTGGACCTGCAGAGCTCACTATAGGTCTGGAAAGCTCTATATGCAGACTAACGCTCAACCAGTTCATCTGACTGGGATGCAGAGCTAATTAGCTGGGACACAACATGCCAATACAGTTCCCAGGACTTACAGTACTGTTCATGAGGAACTAACTCTGCCACAGCAGACAAACCAGCTTGTTCTGAGCCAGATCAAGTATCTATAATATGGCATTGGACAGTCTGGTATGGACATTGCCATAAGGGATTACCAAATCCCCATAACTAAATTGCAGATATCTAGAAATATCAGTAATCAGTATGGCTTCTGTGTATGTAGGAAGAAGCATTACACTGGTGTGGGATGCACACACGTATTTGAACTTCAAAGTTATTGAGCTAGCTCTCTGGCTTCACATTTCCTCTTTAATCATAATTCAGACATAACCTTACAGTCATAACACTGCCTTTGCACTGCAACAAATCTAAAAGCCAACCCTCCATTATTACAAGCACAATAAAAATAACGTGTAGAGCACAGTAATCCACTTGAAATCATGCTGTCAGGATGGGAAGGACTTACAGCTTCTGCTGAATTGTCACAAAAACGGTATTATAAATTTATATGCTTGTGGCAAGTATCAAAAAGTCTTTAAACCCATAAACAATCTTAAAATGCATATGCCAATAAAAGAGACTGGTCCAACAGAAGACAGCTGATTCAGTACCAAATTAAGGAAAGACAGGAATTAGAAATTAGAAGCACTTATATATAAAAAGAACTGATATGACTTCCTTCATTAACTAGAACTGGTGTTACTTCCTTCATTAGCTACTTCTTTTTTAAAAAAGAAATTCTATTCAAATATGTATTGAAATTAACGCAGTTTAACTTCAAAAATCCAACTTGATTAAATCCAACAGCAAATCACTCCTCTGGTTATTATTTAATTCATAACTTCTTGGAACCATTTATCAGTTTTCCAATTTTTTTGCAGTGGTAAGAACTTCAGTAAACATACAGACTTTTCTGTGCTAATTTTTGTTTATTCTACTCTCACCAAATAATACTTTCTTCTGAGTTAATAACAAAGAGTATAACTTGGCCACTAATTATAAGCAAGTTTTCCAGCTATACCTATTAGAGTGATATAGACTATTGAACCATGTATAACTGGCAAATTTACACATAATATTTACAGGTATTTCATCACAAAATGTAATCCCACAAAATTAACTTATTTTGTCAATATAAAACATAACTTGATTTTTTTTCCCAATGTTCTGGCATCCTAAAATAAATCATAATCTCAATAGTTGCTAAACAATTTTTCTGAAATGGGATTTCAAACTGGCATTCTAGTTCAGAATGTGAAACAAGATGAAACAGTCAGCTCCTTTGTGAGATCTGATCTACTAAATCTCTGCAAAGACTGATAAGGAAGTAAGCATAATGCAGAATGCATGGAAATCTAATTTTCAATTACCATCTGTCACTCATTAATTATTCAAGCATAAGTATTCACTACAAATGACACTGGTTCAGCTGGTATAGGGTTGCCTATGGCGCACTTCACTGTTTACAATTTGAAGACTGATGAATAACGGCAGAGAGAAAGCTCATAAGCATTCTTTCTGCTACCAGCCTATATGGTATCTACAGAGAAACACTAGTACTTATTTAGCATAAGAGATGTAGGACAAGAGGTTATAGAGGTAAGATGCACCTAAGACCAACAGGTGCTCTTGAGTTACTCTAACTGTATACAGGTATAACAAAGCTGCACATATCTCTTGCATAAGACAAATTAATTTGGCATTATATCATTTAAGATTACTTCAGTCTTGATATTTGCACTTTGATCCAAGAACAGCCATTCAGGAAAAAGACTTTAAAGAATTAATTTTACTTTGCATTTTGAAAAAATATTCTAAATGTCAGTAGAGTACATGAGACACTTATGGTACCTCCACTGAACACACTAAGATGGGTTTTAAAAACAATTAACCGTACTCCGTTACTCATATTGGGAATTAAATAATTTATGAGTTTCCAGCAGATCTGCATACAGAATTCTATTTTATGTAGATGAACAGCATTTTTACACTGTTTATCATCAGGAAAGGCAATTTTAAAAGGAAGCATTGCAATCAACTATGTATGGGTATAGTGCATTTCCTGTCACACGCACCCTGTTGCTCATCAAGTGACATGGATCCAAGCTGTTTGTTAACCACAGAAGAAGGAGAATCTGAAACAAAAATGAGATTTCAACTTAAAACATAAGCAGCAGAGAACTGCAGAGCAATGTCATGATCATATGTTAGCTTAAAATAAATAAAAAGCAGCAATATAAGGAAGCTTTGGTTTTGTTTTATGAGCAGCCAGCCATATTGCTCTTTCTAGGCACGACAGAAGCAAAGCCACTTTTGTCAAATAATTATATATTACTTTAGGCAGTTATTGAAAAGCCTGAAGCTTGCTGAAATGTCAGTAATAAAAATGCCTGTCCGTTACCAAAGATTTTACAACATTCTTCAAATTTCTAACATGTCAGGAAAAAACAGTGAAGAGTCATGACTCCTAAAGCCTTTGCTCTAACTAGCAAATGATACTAGTATTTCAAACCATGCGCTAAATGTGTATTTCAGAATATTTATACTTCGACATGAATTACTCAATATGTAAACCTATAAGCATAAAATGAAAGAGATGAGACTCTTTAGAGATATAACAGCATACAGACAGTTTGATAATTCTACATTCCTAGATGATATACCTCTGTAGCATTTGAGAACGTCTTCAGAGTTTATCACAGTACTACACCGGTCTTATAAAAATCATAATCACTGGGGAATAAAAAAAAATAAAAAATAAAAAAAAAACAGAAAAAGAAAAAAAAAACAACCAAAACAAAAAAAAAAAAACCAACAACAACAAAAAAAAATCAAACAACAACAAAACCAAACCAAACCCCCAGCAGTAAGTGCATTTTTTTGTACTGGACATTACCAGCTAGTAACTATCACCAGCACTGCATTCATTGTACAGCCAAATGAAAGGTGCAATGTTCAACATCTTCTGTGCGTCTATTTCCCTTGTCACCTCTGAAGACAAGATAACACAGAAGTAAGATCTCAAAATAAGCTGATGTACATAAATTACTGCAGTATTTCAAAGATACTGGTTAGACCACATATCTTGCTTCCATTTGTTAATCTTCTGTTATAAACAAATACAAGCTAAGCTAAAAGGTTTCAATATTCTGTATTATAAATTTGCCACCATCAAAGCACACTGAAGGAATTTGAACATAAATTTAAATACTACACAATGAAAGTAATTAAATAATAACACACCCTCTCCTACAGGAAGCTGCTAAATTGACAAAAGTGACTTAGATGATCTCCAGAGGTCCCTTCCAACCCTAATGATTCTGTGATCCTGTGACTTGTAACAATATATTTCACTTTCCAAAACTGAAGAGTGGTTTACATATAATTTCTGATTTAAAAATGAAGTATTTACACTGCATTTTTTTCAGTGGAGTAGTAATCCATTTTTTAGCATATAAATTGGAGCAAAACGTTAGTGTAAAAATGCACCATGTCATAAGACTATCAACTTGTATTCCAGCTGATTCAGCACAGGAACTGGTATGTCTCTCTCAAAGGCCGGCTGGCTTTGATCATGGACTCACAGTCATGAAGCCTGTGACTGGAATTAACTTGTATCAAAAGTGCTAAAGGGAGGAGAGGTCCTGGACAGCAAGATGAAAAGTGTAATGACAGAAGACAGTGAGCCTCAGCCACACTCTCTTCTTACAATCCAATTCTTTCTATAAACCTATATGTCCTTTTTTAAAAGGCGTATCATGCTGCCAAACATTTTACTTGGCTGGAAAAGCTAACTGCGTCAGCTCTTTAATTCAGACCAAGATGAACAGAAGAAATATGACTGAAATAACATTTTAATCAAAAATTTAAGAAATTACATTTACTACCCTTATCAGCATTTCTAAATTTTATTAAGACTTAATGTTATACAACAGTAAGTAAAATATAAGTGTGCTTTACCATGTGTATCATACCATTATAGTAAGCAAAAATGAAAAATTTTCTAGGCAGCAGTCCATGACAATGAAAGCTTAAACTTCCCACATTTCACTATTATTTTGATGTCTTCTTACACCTTTATGAATGCGTTTCACTCATATATGAGAAATTTTAAACAACATATTCCAATTAACATGGTTAAGAAAAGAGTTCAGACTGGTGAAATTCATTTTCCTTTTTCAAGTGACCTGAAGCCACAGATCACCAGCACCCCTTGAAGCGGCACTGCAGTTTGGAACCCCACACCTCAGGCAGGGAAATCAACATGAGCAGGAAACCAGCCTAGAAAAGTTCAGGTAAATGCCTCTTGTTTTTAAGATATGGCTTTGTTTTGTAAAAATTCTGAAAATGTACCTTCATAATTTCTGATAAAGCTTTTGAAAAAAGTTCTAGCAAAATTGTGCCATATAGTTAAAAAAGCTAAAATCCAAACTCTTACCTAAGCCTTCATAGGCTGGGTCTACACCTCAATGCAGCTCACCACTGGTTGTAATATCACCAGTACATTCTAAACTGGAACACCACTTAAAGAGGGAACTGGAGACTCATAAATTTGGGGTACCTCAAACAGAAAATAGAAGATCATTTTAACAAGTTACGTGCTGAGGGATCTTCCTACAGTCTGAGCAATAGGCACCCGACTTCACCAAAATACTAGCATGCCACCTCTATTATTTTGGTTAAAAATCCACCTTCCTCCTTATATCGCTATAACACCAGCTCCAGCATGACAGTCAGGTCTGAAGCAGTGAGACCTGGTTTTCAAGACCAAAACATGGCACATGCAGTGGACCTTAATCTAAGAAATGAAACACTTGTTTTAATAACTAGGAATAATTGCTTTGCAGAGTGAATGAGCTCTCTGGTATTCTAGACTTCAAATAGACATATTTCTACATCTGGGTGGTTACAAAGATTGCAAAGAATCTAGTAATAAGATACGCAATCATTCCTTGTTCTTTGCAGAAAGCTTTAAGACAGAAATGAAAGTCCGATTTGTTCCACAGAAAGACACTGACTGTGTAGTTAGGCCAATGTGCATCACAGGTTCTGCAATATATTAGCATACACGATATGTATCGTATGTATCTTTATTCCACAATAAATGCAATCTAAATCAAATTAATTTTTCCTCAAAGAATAAAGGTTCACATTACTTCATGTTTTTGTGGGTGAGATTATGCACACTGACCGCTACAGAAACACCAGATACACGCCAATCTGTAATACTGATTTAGTTCTATTTTCCACTTCAAGATCAGGTGGTTCATGTTTGTTTCTGTAACTTCTCAAATTGCATTCAATTCACTTGAAGTTCTCAAAAGAAGAGCATTGTAGGTAATTGTGATGCACACATGGCATATCAGCACTGGGCAGAGCAACAATAATAACAGGTTGAAAAGTTTCACCTTCGGTGTAGTTTCCATATAAGATGTAGTATTGTTACTGCCTGTGATCTGAATGTTATGAAATGCCACAAAAATATAAGTCAAAACTAGTCTTTGTTGGAGAAAGTATATAATAATAAAACCAAGCCAAAACCTTACCATAGTTCCCTAATTAAATTGTCTAAGACACAAAAAGTTGAATCTGTTCAACATCTAAGCAAAGGCTTGAAGACTATGAGACCTGATACATACTGCTATATACTGCTTCTAGAATTCAACCAAATTTACACAATACTTAAGAGCTATCCACTATAACAAACTCTTTTTGTCACATGAGGATGAAATATCTCTTTCTTCAATGTCACATCAGCCCACTGTGAATCATTTCTCAGTTAATGCCCTTTCACATTCAAGAACAAACTTTTGGCCATATTTTTCTAAATAATGATGGGTAATTATTACAGAGACAGCTTACAAATCCTCATGTAAGTATTAAAAGTCCTTTAACTAGGGGACAGAATAACTATCATACAGTCAAGTTTTCCATTAAATCTGTAAAATTTTTAGCTCTTGACATTCTCTACTGCTAAATTCTTATATAGCTGAAGTATTTTTTTCTCTAGCCTGTGTCCAAAGCTATAATTTGACCTTCTGTGATTGCAAAGATAAGGATTAAGAATGAAATACAAGTAAGAAGAAATGGCCTTAGTCTCACACTGAATTCCCCAAAAAATTGCAAGTGTAAATTATGCAAGTTTTACCAAGGCAGGGATTGAGAACTTCCAGCCCTGGTCCAGAGGCACTGATACCATTTCACATAGTGGCAGACACATTTTGGGGTATAATTTTCGTTTGAAAATTCACAAGTAGTATGTACTTGAAAACCAAACAGCTGCCTCAAGACAGAGCAAAGACAAACTCTGCAGGAAAAAAAAAAAGGAGAGATTGTCTCTGTATGGGAATTTATTATTAAAAAAAAAGCAACCCCAAACTAAGAACTTCTTCCTTCTACCACACTTCTGAAACACCAGCTTAGCACAGGGCCTAAGTTCTCTGGAGAAGCAGAAGATCAAAATTCTGCAGCTCTGGTTGCAAAGGAACAGATTGCATACATGCCTTCCAAAAACGAATCTTGGGAGCTCAGAAAAGGAACAAACCAAATAATTTGCATATAAATAAATGAGTGAATACAAATAACATTCCCATGTCCAGAGTGAAGAAATCATAAAAAAATTGTTCTGCTTGTTCTCCTCCTACAGGTAAT
This sequence comes from Forpus xanthops, assembly GCA_032466535.1. Classification (NCBI taxonomy): domain Eukaryota; kingdom Metazoa; phylum Chordata; class Aves; order Psittaciformes; family Psittacidae; genus Forpus; species Forpus xanthops. The sequence continues at coordinate 5,010 of JASSUY010050409.1, read as the reverse complement.
ATGGCTGCCATTCCTAGGATAAGCATAAAGCCCTGCAAGGATTTACTGCTTTCCAAACATTCTGAAAACTCACTGTAGAATTTGCTTGTGTAGGAAGTTATTCAAAACTTGGTAACTACATATTCTAACTACAGCACTAGCCACATATCAAACTGTTCTGTAAGGCTCCAGATAAATGAATAGATTCAACCATAGCAAGTTAGCTGTGAATGTATGATACAATCCTTGTAATTTAGCCACACTTCAACTGTCACAGAATTTATGTACAGAAAAAAAACATTGCTAGACATTATTTCTCAACACAAAATATGCTGATATTTCACAAAGCATGCAGCTCACTCATCTTTACATAGTGCCACAACAAAGTTCACTTCAAGTTTGTGCTTTAGGGTTTACCTCTTTACTCATATGTATGCTTCCACCCTAACTTTCTCAAATGTTTCTTTTTTTTATAAACATCTCCAAGACTTTCCTCTGTTTTACTTTTAATCTCAATAAGAGAAGGGGGATGGTAAAAAGTTACTCTTTTCAAAAGAGAAGAGCACATCTGGAGACTTTGGCTTCTTAAGAGTGTGTTCACTATACTTACTGTAAAGCCATAGCATTTAAGAGTGCCAAAACTCTGTTTTACTGAACTGTTATCCTGATTCAGAACATCTGCTAAACCAAAGCGAAGTCTTAAATGTTTCTATCAGATACAGTTAACACCAAAATGCAATTTCCAGTGTGTAAGAACTTTATTCAGGACACAGCAATTTCTTGCTTGACTGCTCTAACAAACATTGCATATACCTGATGCCATGCACTCAGGAAACTTTCTCTGTACAGTATCATTTAGCTATATAATCCAAACATGTTAGATAGATGAAAACTGACAATACGACTCTTTCTCTAACCATGTGATGATAAACACCACCACATGCAAGGTAAGAAAAGCAGCAAATGCATTAACTGTCTTGTTCTGGAAAAGAAGCATATCAGCAAACAACAGCAGCACAAACTATAACTACGTTAGCTGCTTAAGAAACCTTGACAAATGACAACCTGATGTCTGAGGGTCTTGTGAGAAGCCCTGATCAGAAGAGGATGACTGTGGCGCTGAACCCTCAGCTAGCTCTCGCTGTCTCTGTTGTTCTGCCTTCTTAAGCCTCAGTCGCTGCAGACCCCTACGGATTATAGCTAACTCGGGTCCCATTAACTCTGACAAACAGGAAGGGGGGAGAAAAAAAAAATAAAATGAAAGCATGTAAAAGAAAGAAGCATTGAACATACAATACACAGAACAGGGAGGAGGGGTGGGAGGCCTGAGAGAAGCAACAGAAACACCCAGAAATTATAAAACAAAATATTGAAATTGTTTTCCTCTTCCTAAATGCATAAGTCACAAGATTCAAAAGTTCAAGATTCATGTCATACATCTCCCTTCCCACCTCCAACACTTAAACCATTTAAAAGAATTATTTAACAAAAATAGACCCCAACTGATTAAAAACAAACAATAGAAGTACTCATTTTCATGTTCCTACATAACAAATGAGAATAACTGTGGTGTAAAAATTATGCAACTCTGGTCTACAGGTAAGTTTTTAAAACATATGCAACAGCTTTCTGGGTGTATGCGTAAGTGGGTATATATGTCAATACAATTTTGATTAAAAAATAAAAAAAAAAAAAAAAAACAAAAAAACCCACAACAACGTCCTGTGAAAAAAAGTAAGCTGGGATTATAGAAATTGGTGGCAGAACAGCACCCAACCCAAAAATACACTTTACTATGAACACATTTTTTATTTTAGACATGCCCAGCAAGTGAGAATTCGAAGTCTGGAAACACTGTTAAGCAGTTCAAGGGACAAAGTGATATACTGGGTCACAAGCAATTTAGTATCATTCTCTTAATAGGCTAGTGTTTCAGTTTCACCTCCAGTGACTTTACTGTTTTCACCATTTTATCTTTATTAATTGGTTAGTTATCCCTTTTTTGCATGTACCAGTCCAAAATACCATTTGATTAATAAGTTTTTTTTGTTAACTACTATGAATCTAGATGTCCAAGCAATTTTTTATTCTTTCATTGCTCTTTGAAGATTTCTGCCACTTACACAAATGTTGTTTAGCAAGTGCTTCTCTTTATACAACACAGACATTGTCTGTATTAGCAATGGCTGGAGCACAACACTGACCTGAACCACTACTGAACTACTCTCATCTACAACATATAGTAGTGCAGAGAAGCTAATTCAGACTCAAATATTCACATCAAATGCTCTAGCTAGTTTTGAACTGCTAGCCTAGGTCTATCCTCAAAGTATTTCTATCAAGGGCACTCTGGAGTATTTTGTACGTATGAGGAAATCTGCAAAGAAAAAAATACCAGCACTATGAAATGTTAAAATACTAGAGAGCATTACATTGGCATGTAACTTTTAATCCAAGCAAAACCTTTACAAATACTCCATAACCCTTACTCTTGCAGTGAAGCAAACAAATTTTCAATTTTCTTATATAAAGAGAAACAAACCCAAAGACAGAAACCAATAATTCAAAAACCAATGGCAAACATCAGCTACTATCAAACAGCCATGAGCTCTGATGTCCTCAATCTAATACCACATCTGGGAAATTCACCCTGCCAGTTTACGGCAAGGTTTATCAAGAAAGAAAAAGATATACTTCCTAAAAGGAATATGGCATCAGAGATTTGCTATGAATAATTTTCACATGCCATGAATATTTAGGGAACTCAGAAATCTAAACAGTGTAGAAAATGTTTTTTAAGGAAATCTTAATTTCATCTAAAATTGCAGTTACTATTTAAGATGTAAAAACAATTACAATTCAAAATGTAAAGAGATAACTACTATTCTGAATGTGTTCATTGAAAACACCTATTAACATAGTTCAGAATCTCGAAGCAAATGGAGTGAGGAATAGAAATAGAACGAGAAAAAACCCAGCTATTGCCACTTTCCCATTCAAAAATTAAATGCAAAGTTACCTTATATAAGAACAATTATAAAGTTAAGCTTTGCCTTAATTAGTAAATTGCCCCTCCGTCCACGTCGTGTCCCCGTCTCCACTGACACCCCCCCCCCTTCCTTCAATGTTACCAATGTGTATATGGAATATTGGGGGGGGGGGGATATATTATACAGCTTATTAGTGATTTAAAAATACAGCATCTTGTATTAATTGATGTAAAATATGAATTAATGGTTTACACTGAATGGGCCAAGCTGTGTGAGAAAAGAAATTGTATTTTTTTCCTTAGTGACAAGCATGAAAATCTCCAGCAATTGTTCTCTCATTCTTTAAAAAAATTGATTATTCAAACATACTGACAAGAATAGGCTACTGCAATTTTGCACTGATCTTGTTGATTATTTGCAACTTACTCAAATGCTTCAATTTTATTCTTCTAGAATATACAATCTGATACACTCATCCCAACAAGTTACAGCACTGAACCATTTTTGTACCCTTTTGAACATGTACTTATTCAAAACATTAAGAGATGAAGCAATTAAGATACAGAAGATCACATGCTCGCCTCATGGCATATTTTTCTGGAACACCATGCAAATAATACATATTTCATTTTCTAAGTCTTTGCGACAATATTCAAATTTACATCTACCACCATTTCCAGCAAAATCATCATAGAATAGTTAGGGTTGGAAAGGACCTTAAGATCATCTAGTTCAAACTCCCCTGCCAACGGCAGGGACACCTCACACTAAACCATGCCACCCAAGGCTACATCCAACCCAGCCTTGAACACCGCCAGCAATGGAGCATTCACAACTTCCCCGGGCAATCCATTCCAGTGCCTCACCACCCTCACACTAAAGAATTTCTTCCTCAGATCCAATCTAAATTTCCTCTGTTTAAGTTTGAACCCATTACTCCTTGTCCTCTCAGCACAGTCCATCATGAAGAGTCCCTCCCCAGCACCGCTATAAGCCCCCTTCAAACACTGGAAGGCTGCTATGAGGTCTCCAAGCAGCCTTCACTTCTCCAGGCTGAACAGCTCCAACTCTCTCATCCTGTCTTCATACGGGAGGTGTTGCAGGCCCCTGATCATCCTCGTGGCCCTCCTCTGCACCTGTTCCAACAGTTCCATGTCCTTTTTATGTTGAACACAACACAACTGGCACACAATACTCTCTCACAAGAGCAGAGTAGAGGGGCAGGATCACCTCCCTCATTCTGCTGGTCATGCTCCTTTTGATGCAGCCCAGGATACAGTTGGCTTTCTGGGGTGCAAGCGCACACTGAAGCCGGCTCATGTTCGTTTTCTCATCGACCAACACTCCCAAGTCCTTCTCCTCAGGGCTGCTCTCAATCTCTTCTCTGCCCAACCTGTAGCTGTGCCTGGCATTGCTCTGACCCAGGGTAGGACCTTGCACTTGGCATGGTTAAACTTCTTCAGGTTGGCATCAGCCCACCTCACAAGCATGTCAAGGTCCCTCTGGAGGGCATTCCTTCCCTCCAACGTATCAACCGAGCCACATAGCTTGGTGTCATCGGCAAAGCTGCTGAGGGCACACTGAATCCCACTGTCCATGTCACTGACAAAGATGTTGAATAAGATCGGTCCCAACACCAATCCCTGAGGGACACCACTCGTTACTGGTCTCCAGCTGGACATTGAGCACAACTCTTTGCGTGCGGCCATCCAGCCAGCTCTTTATCCACCGAGTGGTCCACCTATCAAATTGATGACTCTCCAACTTAGAGTCAAGGATGTCGTATGTAACAGCATCAAACGCTTTGCATTGGTCCAGGTAGGGTCAACTCTACCCCTGTCCATCAGTTCCATAGCTCCATCATAGAAGGCCACCAAATTGGTCAGTAGGATTTCTCCTTAGTGAAGCCATGTTGGCTGTCACCAAGCACCTTGTTGTTTTTCATGTGCCTCAGCATGCCTTCAAGGACAATCCACTTCAGGATTTTCCAGGCACAGAGGTGAGGCTGACTGCTCTGTAGTTCCCCACCTCATCCATTTTC